>PVKH010018882.1:0-15004 GCA_004027955.1 Chaetophractus vellerosus | reverse complement strand
CTCTCTGCTTCTCTCTAATCTCTGCTTCTACTTGAGACCACCCCCACCGAGGGGTGGGGCTCAACATCTCACTGACGTGGCAATTAACGCCCTACTCATAACTTAATCATGCCCAGATGAACAGATGAGCTTACAAACATAATCTAATTTATATTTTTGGAATTCATAATTAATTCAAACTCAAACCATCACACAGGCCAAGGTAGATTAAAATGAAATAGATTTATGGTAGGGGAGAGGAAAACAGGCAAGAGACATTTCAGAGTCAGAGAATAAACTGGGCAGGAAAGGTCAAACCAATTGAATGAAATTGTAGAAGATGATTTAAAGAGGACTGCTATGATGAGGGAAGTAGTGGTGATGATAAAGGTAGCGTCTTTCAGCAACACAATTTAATAGAAGGGGAGAAAGGCTGGACTAAGAGGAAACTGGTTTTGGGAACAAATGAATCATCTTCAGGTAGTAGTTACACCCTGAGTAGCATGATCATTCATAAACAAATGCAGATTTCCTGCAGTGGTAGTGATCTAGGCTTGGAAAGCACAGTGCTAATGCTAGTTTGCCAAACTGATCTAAATTAAAGGGCCCATTTTTTTTGAGCAGAAATTTTTAGCAATGTTAACTTACCCTTGCAGCATTCTCTGAATATTGCAGAAAGGCCTGTTAAGGCATCAAATGCAGGATTGAAAGTAATCTCAGGGTCTACTTCCAGATTTTCTTTAGACTGATGTATTCACATGCAAAATGGTGGTATAGTACCTGATTCATAGAGTTGTGGTGAGGATGAATCATAATTTCCCTCTGAGCCCCAGTTTCTTGTTATAAAAAGGGGATAAAGAGTTTTTTGTAAAATGACTCAGAAGTATGTGGCAAAGATACCTTTAGGATTGTACAGGAAGAGCTTTTTTTCCACTGATTTGGAAGAGAGCTGCTAGGTTACATTTTCTCTAAGGTGACTGCTCAGTTATTATTCGAAAGTTTCCTGGATTTTCTCATTAAGTTTTATTATTATTAGGACATAAGTTAAGGTGATGTAAGATTGCCATATATATGTACATATGTATATGTATATATATAATTTATATATAGAAAAAATATGCTATGTGCTGTGCAACAGAATATCACAGGATCCAGTGTATTAGGCTCTATTCTTCAGTGGTGGGATGTTATATAAATCCACTAGTGAAATTTAGGGAAGTTTCTCCATCCAAGGGATGATGAAGAATGAAGAACCCATATTTTGAAATGAATACACTTTTACACACACACACAGAGAAATGCAAAAACAGATGAGCACAATCTTAAATCTAAAAAGACTAGGAGTTAGGGTGTTCTGGAACCAACAATAATTGGAACTAACATTATTAAGTTCGTTCTATGGGCCAGTTCCTTTACATAAATTATCTCTAATCTTCACAATCACCAGCAAGGTAGAAATGAGAAAACTGAGATTCAGAAATGTTATATAACTTGCCCAGGGCCACAACGCTAATACGTGACAGAACTGGAATTAGTAGTAGCAGAATCTCTCTGACACCGAAGTCCCTGCTTATTTTATTATACCACTCTGTGATAAATTCTGTGTATAGAAAATTTGGGGACCAGAGGCTTTGGAGAATTTCTCTTCCCCTAATTCCCCTCTGACAGTCTTTGTTTCTTTTGTTTTGGGTTCTGATGTTTGCACCCTAGAAAGCGAGAGGGAGCGAATGTAGGGTATCTGTAAACAAAATTATTCTATAGCCCCTCCTAAAAAACAATTTCTTTTCTTCAGAGAAGTACCTGGGATTGGATGAGAAGGTTGGTTAAAGATGGATGGTTCTTTTCTTCATCTGTCTCTAAGTTGTTTATAAATTTCAGGACAACCCGTTGGCTATTCTCTTTCTAAATATATTATTTTTTTCTAATTTTGGCGGGGGTGGTGGTGTTTGGGTTAAAGGTTTGGTATCTGTAGGAACATTCTGTAATGCTCTGCACAGTAGATCCAAGTGAAGTTAAGGGCAAAGACATTCCTTCAACTGTTTTGGGAGAGGTTTTGTGTGTGTTGAAAAAAGGTTAGTTGTTTTTTACCCAGACGCATTGATGAGATTAGAAGGGATTCCCCCCTCGCCCAATCCCCGAATCATGAGAGATGAACAAGAGATTCCCTTATACTCCTGCTCTCAGGTGCAGGTCCGAGTCACAAGAACGTCCACGTATTTTCTGCAGGGAAGGAAAAGGTGCTCGGGGCCTGGGGCCGGGGAGGTCACCCACCCGGGGCCGGAGGGACCAAGGGGCTTCCGGCTCCTCGCGTAAGCAGGGGCGGGTCTGGAGGCCCGGGCTGCGCGGGGAGTGCGGGGCCCCGGCCGCCCTCAGGCCTCCCTCCTCTCTCTCCCTCGCTCCGGGTCCCTCCCGCTCGCGCTCGGCGCCGCCGCCGCAGTCCCGGCGCCGTCGCCCGGCGCGGGGTCCAGGGGGCGCTGTGGGCCGGCAGCGCTGGCAGCGAAGGCAGCAGGATCGGCCGCGGCGACGCTGGAGGCTTTGCCGAGGATCCCCGCCTGCAGCTCCTCGGTCGTCCCGCCGCAACCTTGCGCCCTCCGCCCGGCTCAGCGACGCTCCTTCGGGGTCCTCGTGGCTGCTGCGGTCCGGGAGCCCGATGCGGCGGCGGGCGCTGGGCCCCAGCAGCAGTGGCGGCCACAGCCCCTTCAGGAGTGGGAGACTCCGCTGCAGCGCCTGGGGCCGCGCCGGTGCCCTTCGGAGGAGGCTGTCGGCACAGGGACGACCCTCACGGCCATGCTGAAGCGGCAGCGGCCGCTGCTCGAGGTGAGTGCGGTGCGGACTGGGACTCACGCCCTCCCGCCGCCCGCAGGGGCCCTGGCGGCCGCCCTCGCACCGGACGGACCCGGCGTCCTGCCGCTGCGGTCGCCTCCCCCGTGGCTCTGGGGCCTCAGCCCTTCCTCTATGCGTCCCCCGGGAGGCTAGAGGCGCTTGGGGGCGACTAGGCCCCGCGCTGCCGGGAAGCCCTCGCCCTGGCCTCGGTTCCGGCGCCGCCGGGAGTGTGGAGCTCGAGGCTGGCGGGGGCGCCGGCACCCTTCCGTGTTTGCTCTGGGCTGGGGCCGAGCGCAGCCTCTTACCCCGGGCCCTGCTCGTACATTCCCGGAGGGAGGCAGAGGACGCTTGTTTGCAAACAGCCCTTATTTCCCGGCTCCCGCAGCAAGTCCCGCAGAGTCCCGGGGGGTGGGGGCGGGGGCGGATGAGAATTGGGGTGCGGAGAGTGGGGGCTCTGAGAGCCCCTCGCGTTCCTAGAGTGTTGTTCCGGTGTCTGACTTGCTTGAGAACAACCTTTTGCGTCTTACTTGAGGTGGAATTTCATCACCTGACGGTAGCTCTCTCAGCCGCCTTCTTATATTGCATCCTGCCTCTTGTGAAGCGTGGAGAAAGCCTCATCCCAGCTTTACGATGTTAAGTTTCTTAGATAAATACTCACAGTTACGAAAAGGTATATATATTTTTTGCAAAGGTCTATTCTCGCCCCTTTTTATCCCCCGCACTCTCCCCGGCATAAGAGGAAATATTTTAAGGTTTCAGTCCTCGGTACAAAACTGTTCCACCTAAATAGATCCAGAGAATGGATGATGACAGGAGGATTTTTAAAAGTCTTGTTAACCATTCTATTAATGGAAAAGGGATACGTTATAAATTTTAGAAGTAAAACGATCTGTTCTGGTATTAATGTTAAAAAAAATTAGTGATTGCACTGATAAACCGTAAATCAGATATTTGAATATTTGTGGTTACAGGTTATTCTTGTCTTCTTGTTATGAGTATGTGGGATTATGTGTGTTGTAGGATTAATAGATACTTTTAAAACTTTCGTGATAATGAAAAAAATAAATATACTTATTGTACAGAATTCAGAAAGTACAGAAAGTTACTGTGCTGGCTCTCAATAAATAATAATGGGGAGAAATCACCCTAATCCCACAGTTAGCACATTTTAAGGGCAATTCACAGTTTGAAGTAGGCTTCTACTGATGGTGATTTTTAAATTACAATTTCTGGATATTAGGGTCAAAGTTAGCTTACTGTTATGTTTTACTGTTTAAAATCCAGTTATTTGAATACCATCTGTAAAAAAGTTTTTTTTTTAAATTACATTTTAACTATAGTTGAATTCATCAACTAAAACTCAGAATAACCTGGGTAACTACCTAAAATACTCCAGATTTATCTCTCATTCAGCATGTGTTGCTTCTGAGGTCTTAGGTTTGGGGTGGTAAACAGTTCCTGAGGACCTATTGTGTTAGATAGTGCATCCTTGTATTGTTTTTGTAGGATTTTGTTTAAATATTTCTTTAACTACAAAAAATTGGCTTGATTAAATTTTTTTTTGATGGATGAATTTAGGTTTTGAAAAATCTAATTCAGTTCTTCTCAGTGTATCTCTGAAGACTAACAACATTAGAATCAGCTGAGAGTGTTTATTAAAATATGCAGATTCCTGGCCCTTAATCAGAATTTCTAGAGATGATGGTGGCCCAGAACCTTCATTTTATCAGGCTCCCTGTTTTGTAGTTCTAGAGTTTGAGAATAATTGATACGCTAAGTTTAAAGTTAGCTAACCTTGCTGAGCTAAGTAAAAGTATCTCTGTTTTCTAGCAAAGCTATCAATCTTATGCGGCAATAGTTATTTCTCTTAGCACAGATAATGGTGTTATAATGTTAGAAAAAAAATGGTATTTCTAGAGATGGATGATTCAGTCAGCAAACATTTATTGAGAGCTTACTGTAGTAGCTGTGTTGTTACAGAAGGACACTTAGCTATTTACCTTGGCATTTAATCTCCCTGAACCTCAATATCATTGTCTGTAAAATGAGGATAGTTATATTTACCCTGAAAGGCTTTTAGGGTGAATACACCTTCGGTGTATCTGAAAAAGTTTTGTAAACTGTAAAAGATTTTAATGAAATTTTAGCTATTAAGTGCCCAGTGCTGACCTAGGTGCTTTGGGAAACACAAAAATGACCAAGATCTCTGTTAGCAATTAGCTAATTGTAGAAGCAGGGCATGTTTAATTAACTGTTACGAGGCAGGGTCAGACAGATATTGTAATCAGTGGAACAGAACTTGCTAGATCTCTGTTTAAGGTTTCTATCCTTAATCCAGTATCTTGCCTTTAAGAACATTATTAATATTTTTTATATATTGTCATTCTTTTCTCTTCCAATTCCTGGATCAGTGTTTTGTTCTTTAAGAAGATAATTGTGTATGTTGCCTGGTAAGTGATAGTTTTATATTACCTCTTTTAGAAAGAATGAGTGGAAATGATCCTAGTTCTTCCTTTGTTACTAGGCTACCACTGTTCATTCCATTCAGTAAACTTTTATTTGGCACCTGTTATGTGTTATTCAGTAAACTTTTATTTGGTACCTAATTGCAAGGCACAAAGCTTATTAAAAGTAATTGCCTGGTTTTGAACCTAAATTCTTATTTTTCTAAAGGTGTGTGTTTTGTATGGTTGTTAATAGTATGAAGTGGTGCACAGTATGGAGTCAGAAGTGGGCAGGAATCATTACTCTTGGAGGAATGTGACACTTAGGTTCTGAGTTTCTTCTAAGGGACAACTGGAGAGATAGTACCGATCACAGGGAAGAATAGGTACCATGAGGTAAAAGTAATCAAAAGCGATTAGCTCAGTATCTGTTACATAGAAGGTGCTTAATACATGTTCATTTTCATTCCTCCTTTTGGGCAAAAACCAAAACCCAGGCATTGGAATTTCTGTGTGACTTAATTAAATCCTGATAACTTAAGTTTTTAGAGAATGAGATAATTTATGGAATTCTTTGAAACTTTTGATAGAAAACAATTTCATCCTAACTTATTACACATATTTTCTGTTTCATTTTTAGCTAGTAAGATACTCCCTATGAATTAGGGAACACTTGTTGCAAATTATTCATTTTTCGAGTTGTACATTGATCTTTGATTTTGTGTGTGCCTGATGAATTATATAGAGCAACATTCTTAGTATATAATAATCCTTGACGGATATGTAGTTGCATGTACCAAATAGAAGTAGTTCATATACTTAGTTTTTTTTAAAAATGATTTCTTTTCCTCACCAACACTTGTTATTGGTTTTTTTATTATAGCCATCCTACTGGGTGTGAAGTGGTAAGGTAAGGCTCTATTTGAGGTTTGTAACTTTTATTTACAGTCATTAGGCAAATGGTTCAAGCTTTTACTTGCAGATAAATTGCCAGATTCTTTGATGACAAGGAGTCTTTTTTGGCTTGAGGATAAATGCTATGAACTTTCTAGTTTTCCTGTTTAATGATCAGTGAACTTAGTGTAACTGGTTAACCACATTGTGCAGTGATGGGGATGATGGTGGAGCAGGAACTTCAACTATATAAAAGGTTAACTTCTAAGAATGTTTCTTAATGAAAGACAATTGTAAACCCTAGGTTTAGTTTTCCTTTAATTCTGCTAAAACATTTCTAAAAATTTAGAGTTCCTTTGCATATTTAGTATAACATTTCTAAACACTCAGGTCTGGCAGATTTTAAGGATTGCCATTACATCTTAATGATCTATAATACTTTATAAATTCAAATTAGTCATTGTTCTTTGTTCTTATATGTAGGCTATTACCCTATCCTTTGCTTTCCACTCAAGGTATTAAAGCTTTTCTATGAAGTTTTGTAGAATGTAGTTCAAAGTCAGCAATATAATGACCTGCCACTGTTCTAAAGTTTTTTTCAAACCAGTTAGAAAGTGCTGCGGGGAACCACTGTTTGAGTAAACTAAAGGCAAATTTGGACCTTCATTCTACATACAGTGGATCACCCACAGTATATTCCAACTTCTTTAAGATCACTTTTAGAACCCTTAATGCTGATTTTGAAGTGTGCTGAAAGGCTTGCACTGGTTTGTTAAGCAAGCTTTTGGTTGCTTGGATGCCATAATTTCCATATAAATTTATAAAAACAGCAGCTCTAGGGTCTTTTTGGTAGAGTTAATGAAAAGTTATACATTCCTCTTGCTTTTGCTCTCTATTGTTCTTTTCTAACCGCTCATGGTTAAGGTTTGATTGTTTATCTGTCAGAATTCAATTTTATTAAAATGAAGGAAGAATAAATAATTTGTTATTACTAGCACAACAGAAGCTATCTCAAAATTCTCTATTAAAATAAGTCAAGTAAGAGTTATGAATATTTTGTGAAAACATTCTGTTGGGGTTCATGTAAACTTTAGTCTCTGTTTTTTAATTTTCAAGTGAAGAAAAGAAACAACTCCTAAAAAGTGAGTGAGGTAAAACTTACTTTTTTTTTTTTTTGAGAAAAAAACTTAAAACCCTAAAAACTTTGTGATTTTAGTGATGCAATAACTGCCCATAGATTTTTTTTTTAAATTAGTAGCTGAGGTAAATTATTTTTGAGGTTATTGTGAATTCACTCTTGGAAGTTTCTACTCAATGTCTAAAAAACAAGGTGGAGCTCTTTTAACTTGGCACACAGCCCTTCATGATTTGGCTCCAATCTGATCTTTCCTCACTCCTGTGAAAGGAAAGTGAGGAGGAAGCAGAATTGTCCAGGGAGAGCCTCAATCTGTGAAACAGATCTGAAAAAGTCTCAGCCAACCCAACAGGAGCTCCAGAGCAAAGACTGCCTGTTATGAGAGTCCCATACTGGTATACCTGCTATGTTTAGTCCCTGGCTTGGAGCTGTTGAAGAATATGGCCTTAGCTGGAAAGCAGAGATGAGTTCTGAACATGTTGCAGTTGGAGACTGTTTGTTTGCCATGAATGGCAGGTGTGGTGAACTTGCCACCTAGTACCTGGTTGTTCTGCTTGAGGCATAGTGCCATACTGAGGGCTCAGTGTTGGTCTCTGTTGCTGACAGGTTGGACATTCAGAGGTGGCAGCAGCCTGATTAGGCATTTGTAAGTGGAGTCCATGCTGTTGGGCTTGTGTATAGCCTCCATTTTTGTCTTCATCCTGCCAGTTCTGTGGTGGCTAATGTCAGCTGGCTGAGTCATTTTGTCTCCTTGACTGTTCAGTGTTTCCTCTATGTTGGATACTTTCTGGTGGACATTAACATGAGAAACAAAGATTTTCATGCTTCACAACCACTCCAGTATTTTTTTATTTTATTTTAAAAAATTTATTTATTATATATCTCTCCCTTTTTGCTTGTTCTTGCTGTGTTCATTTTTGCGTTCTTCTGTGTCCGCTTGTCTTCCCCCGCTGCGGCGACCCGCCGAGTCAGCTCACCGTGCTGCGGCCTGCCTTTTCATGGCGGCCTGCCCTTGCCCGTGGGGGCTTGCCTTCTTGAGGCGGTCTGCCTGCTCTAGGAGGCCCCGGGAACCGAACCCAGGGCCTCCCATGTGGTAAACCGGAGCTCTACCAATTGAGCTACAGCTGGTTCCCAGTATTTTTGTTCATTTGCCTCCATACCTTCTTGCCTCCATCTTCCTTTCTTTTTCTTTAAAGACTGCTAATCACCTGGCCAGTCCATTTTTCATTGCCCATAAGTCTCGTCTTAGGCCACTTTTCTTTCTACACAAAGTGTACGACAAGGCACACCACTTGAAGCTACGTCCATTAGGAAGATTTTCACTTTCTGCTGTCAAGGTTACCTCTAAGTATGGCTATCATGAAACTGTTGTCTATTTTCTGCTTGCATCCACATACAGAGCTGACCTACTCATAAGTCAGGCTTTGGCTTTTCCTCTTCAGGTTGGCCCTATAGGATCCCCCAAACAGCTGTAGATGTGGGCTGAGGAAGGGGGTGCTAGTAGAACTGTGGTGGGCATCAGAGAAGTCTTGGCTGCCTGCTTATGCAGCTTATTTTTGCCTTTTGGTTCTGCTTGGACTTGATGCTTGATGTACAATTTCCATCTTATAGTGGACTGTTGTTGATTCCACCTGACTTCATGACTTGGAGAGTCCTGTCTACCCCAGCTCAATATGAACAGTTTTGGACACCTGGTACCTCCATTGTCAAGTGTTCGATCTCTTACCAGGGCCCTGTAGCACACTGTGAGCTGTTTTTCTAACAACATGGCTTTCCTCCAGAACTCCAGGGGCCTTTGTTGTGATTCTCTCACTGGGGCTTGCCATAAACTTCACATTGCATCTTTCCAACCATTTATACCTCCAATGACGTAGGCACTACTTGGGCTCAGCCTGGGCTTGCTGCAGAGTTGTTTCTCCCAGTCAAAGCTGGTAGCCTTTCATGTCACCCGGTATATGGGCCACAGCAGTCTTCCTATGTACAAAATGTGTTGCCTATAGAATGCAGCAGTTTGTCTTTGGTTTGGAAGGTATGGGTTAGCATGACCCTGACCACTGGACTTCTGAAACTTTACCGAAATGGCAGGTCTCTGAATATTTGCAGGGCTTTTCTGCTACCCTTTGGAGCATGTATATTTTACCAAGGCCTTCAGCATGCTAGTTACCTTTTGTTCATCTTGCATGGTCAACACGATGTCATTGGTGAAATAGATCATTGTGTTGTCCAAGTCCAGATCTCTCCAGACTATCTTATTAGAGTAGGAGAGTTAATGTAGCCAAAACTATGAATGTATATTGTTGTTTATTCCTTATGAAAGTGAACTGTTTCTGATACTCTTTTCTGATGGAGATAGAAAACTCATTTGCCAAATCAGTGTCGGTATGCCATGTACCTGAGGCAATATTTATCTGCTCTAACAAACATACTACATCTGCCATGGCAGCTGTGGTTGTGGCTACTATTTGGTTGAGCTTGTGGTAGTCTCTAATCATTCTCCAGGATCCAGCGGGTTTCTGCAGGGGCCAGACTGGCGAATTGTATAGACATGAAAGGTGGCACTACCCCTGCATCTTTGAGATCCTTAAGGATGGCACTAATCTCTGCTATTTCCCTTACTCCCGCCTCCTAAGCAATGTTGATTTTGATTTACTCTCTTCCAGGGGAAGGGGGGAAGGGGGGGAGGGGAGTTTCAGAAGCTTTCACTCGACCTTTTCCCGTATGATTGCTCTTACTCCACAGGCCAAGGGCCCAGGACCCCAGCTGCCAAGTATGCCAATCTCATTTGTACATTCAGGGACTGAGGAAATGGCTTCTGGGTGGGTCCATGGACCAGTGGACCCACTGTAAGCTGGACTTTGGCCAGGACTCCATTTTACTACTTGGTTCCTGTATTCCTCCGTCTGTAATAGGTCCATGGTGATGCTCTGGGTCTCTGCTTATCAGTGTCAACTCAGATCAGTAGTCCTGGGACCAATAATAAAAATATCTGGGTAAATTTTCTTTTTTGCCACTGTACAGTCCCCTGATTAAATGGCCATAGGCCCCTTTGGGGAAGGACTGGGAGAATCATTACATATATATTTGCTATTGTGTTGAAAGGTCCTTCTTCCTCGGGACCAAGCGGCCACTTAAAATCAATGAGCCTGAGTCTGGAAACTGACTGGTCCAGGAACCACGCAAGAAATAGTGACTTTTTATTGGGGCAACCACTCTCAGCCTTCTGTTTATCTATTCTTGCCTTGCTTTGCTTGTATATATTCAGCAGCACTGTTGCTGACTGCGTCTATTTTGCTCCTAATGATAACATGCCCTGTTAACTATCTCTGCAACTCTCTGTGTGGTTAAGCCTTATTGACTGTCTCCCACCTTGCTGGTCATGATGATAACTGTGGTCCACTAGCTTGGGGTGTTTAAGCACCACCACCTGGATGCTATTGCTTCAGGGCTCCATCATCATCCCTATTATTATCAGTGAGCCAAACCCTGTGACAGCTTCTCCTTTAGATATGTTAGATAGTATTTAGTTCATTATTCTAATATGATTAGCTCTTTTTTTTTTAAAGATTTATTTTTTATTTATTACATATCCCCCCCCCTTTATGCTTGCTCTTGCTGTGTGTCCTTTCTTCTGTGTCTTTCTATGTCTGCTTCTTGTCTCCCCCCGTCTTTGCGGTGACGCACCGAGTTGGCCCTCCGCGGCGGCAGCTCGCTCCGTTCGAGGGTGGCTCCATTCCGTTTTTCATGGGCGGCTCCGCTCCATGTTTTGCGGGCAGCAGTCCTCCGTGTTTTTTTGTGGGCTGCCGGCTTCTGCGGCCGTTCACAGGCAGCAGCTCCACTTTTTCACGGGTGACTTTGCCATGCCTGTGGGGGCTCTGCCCTGCCCGTGGCGGCTTTTTGTCTTGCCCACGGCGGCTCTGCCCCGCCCACGGCGGCTTGCCTTTCTCAAGGCCGTCTGCCCGCTCGGAGAGGTCACCGGGAACCGAACCCGGGCCTCCCATGTGGTACCCCAGCATGCTCTTTATCCACTGAGCTATCTAGCCAGGCCCATGATTAGCTCTTTTGAAAGCTGATTCTTTAATCCAGAATATCTACTTATCAAAATTTCCTTCAGATCATATCATAAATTTCATCATTGTCCCATACACAGCCACATCCAAATGTTTATTTAATTAAATTGTTGAACAGGGTAGGATGAAGAAGCAAACTCTAGGCCATGCCATTAGAGATGTGCCTTCAGATTGATAGACATCTATGATCAACACTGTTTTGCATGTTAGGAATTCATTAATCATATTGATATATGATCCAAATTTCTACATTTGTCCATGAAGAGATAATGAGAGGGAAGCGGATGTGACTCAAGCAATTGAGTTCCTGCCTACCACATGGGAGGTCCCAGGTTTGCTTCCTGGTGCCCCCTAAAGAAGATGAGCAGGACAGTGAGCTGCTGTGATGTGCAGGTGCAGCAAGCTGATGCAACAAGATGTCACAACAAGAGACACAAGGAAAACATAATGAGAGACACAACAAAGCAGGGAGCGGAGGTGGCTCAGGTGATTAGGCACCTCCCTTTCACATCGGAGGTCCTGGGTTTGGTTCCCTGTGCCTCCTGAAAAGAAGACTAGCACACAACAAACAGACACAGCAGGAAAGCAGATGTGGCTCAAGCGATTGAGCTCCTGCCTACCACATGGGAGGTCCTGGTTTGCTTCTCGGTGCCTTCTGGAGAAAGCGAGCTGGCACAACAAAGCATGGAGCTGAGGTGGCTCAAGCGATTGAGGACCCCTCTCCCACATGAGAGGTCCCAGGTTCGGTTCCTGGTGCCTCCTAAAGAGAAGACGCGTAGACACAGAGAGCACAGAGCTAATGGACACAAAGAGCAGACAGTGAGCACAAACAATGGGGGGGGGATAAATAAATAAAAATAAATCTTTAAAAAAGAAAACAGACACAGCAAAAGCAAACAACGAGGGGTGGGGAGAAATAAATAAATCTTGGGGCTGGCTGTAGCCCAGTAGATAGGGCGCCGGTTCACCACATGGGAGGCCCTAGGTTTGGTTCCCAGGGACCTCTCCAAAGCGGGCAGACTGCCTTGAGAAGGGCGAGCCGCCGTGGGCAGGGCAAAAAAAGCCGCCATGGGCAGGGCAAAGCCACCACGGGCAGGGCAAGTCACCTGTGAACGGAGCAGACCTGCCCGCGAATGGAGCAGAGCTGCCTACGCGGTGACCTGGCCTGGTGCATCGCCACAGCGGGGGGAGACAGAGCATACACAGAAGAACACAGAGAGATGAACACAGCAAGAGCAAGCAGGAAGGGGGGGATATGTAACCCCCCAAAAAAAAAGTGAAAGAAAAAAAAACTTTAACCAAAAAAAAAAAAAAAAAAGATGAGAGACTTTGTCAAATAAATACCTTATAGAAATCCAGTGGATTAAGACTAAACATTGAGGTAAAACAGGATGTTATTTGACCTAAGTTCGTGAATCTAATGTATGGTTACAGATGTTCACTGCTTTCCTTTCTAAGTAAGTGCTTGATTTTGATTCTTATCTTCCAGAATTCAGTTAGGTGACCTTGGGAAAGTCACCCAGCCTTTCAGAACTTGAGATTCCTTACCACGACACTAATATGATTGGATTAGATTAGTGGGGCCCACAAAATCACTGTTGAGAATGGGAAAGGAGAGATAGAGTTTATGGAGTATGTCTATTTGTATCTCCTATCTGCAAACTATAGTCAGAACACTTCTTGTTTATGCTCTTGTTACAGTTCTGCTGTTAATAGCAATTTCAAAGCCAGCAGTGGATTCTTTGAAGAAAAAACCATCAGCCCTGAACCCTGTGGATTCTTCGAAGAAAAAAAGTTTAATGTTTTAGGTTCAGTTCAATAGTTAATGGTCAACATAGTTCCTAGAACATAGCAAGATGATTGAAATTATAAGAAGAACCAAGAGACAGACATAAATAAATAAATAGCGAACTTAGTTTTCCTCTAGGCCATACTGTCAATTATTGGAGAGTTGGAGGCGTATCTTCTATTTCATTTATCTCCTTTTCTTTGAATCCCTGTCTGCTCTCTTTTCAACTCTTTTCTTAGAAGTAAAAATAGTGTTCCATGAAAAAAGGGGCTAGTTGAGTTTGGATATCAAATGATTGTGCAAGTGTTTTTTTTAAAAATTTTATTGAAGTATATCATTCATCCATGAACATATATAAACAATAAGTGTAAAAGTTTTGAACCTATAAAACAAACATGCATAACATCATACAGGGGTTCCATATATCAACCTACCACCAACACCTGGCATTGTTGTCAAACATTTGTTACAAATTATGACAGAATATCATCAAAACATTGCTACTAATTATAGTCTATATCTTACATTTGGTGTATTTTTCCCCCAACCCACCCTACTTATTTTATAATATTATTTTTAAAATATATTTTCATTATATTTTACATTACATTAAACAATCATTACACATTACAGAAAACAGTCATGCATATGTGTAGAATTCCCATACAATACCCCTTCACCAACATATCACACCGCGGTGGAAAATTTGTTACACATTATGACATAATATCATCAGACTACCACCAACAATGGTTCATAGCGTACATTTGGCACACTTTTTCCATAACCCCCCATTATCAACACAGTACATCTTTGGCATTGATGCAAGAATATTACAGTATTGCTATTAGCCACAGTCCATAGCTCACACCAATTGTATTTTTCCCACGCTTCCCCACATTCCTACCACATTGCAATAGTGCTGTATATCCACTCTAGCACACAGAAGGACACTCTTGCATCTGTACCATCAACCACATTTCTCATCCACCTCTGGGTTCACTGTTATTCAGTTCCTAGATTATTCTCTAGCTTTCTTTCAATTGACATTTACATCCCTAGACTACCTCTTTCAGCCACAATCCCATTTATAAACCAGCTGCTACTCACTTTAATGAGTTACCATCAACTCTATTCAGTTCCACACCTTTACAGTCAAGTTAATTAAAACTACGTACATTAAGCATCAGTAGACCTTCTCAGCCCTCCTCTTATCTCCTAATAACCTGTAAACTAGATTTTTACTCCATGTGTTTATTCTTCGTATTTTGTTCATATTAATTAGACAATGAAATATTTGACCTTTTGTGTCTGGTTTACTTCACTTAGCACAATGTCTTCAAGATTCATCCATGTTGTCACATGTGTCCCAATTTCATTCTTCTTACTGCAGCATAGTATTCCGTTGTACGTATATACCACATTTTAAAAACATCAATTTTATTGATACATATTAATAAAGCATACAGTTCATCCAAAGTGTATAATCAGTGGTATTTGTTATAATCACATAGTTGTGTGTTCATCAGTTCAATCATTATTAGAGCGTTTTCATTATTTAAGTAATAACAATAAACAAAAAACAGACAAAATCCCTCACCTCTCAATCTCTTTATACTTCCTCCACTGTACATCTGCTGTTCCTGGCAATTCTATCCAAAGTATATAATCACTGAGTGTGATGGTTTGAGTTTGAATTAATTATGAATTCCAAAAATATAAATTAGATTATGTTTGTAAGCTCATCTGTTCATCTGGGCATGATTAAGTTATGAGTAGGGCGTTAATTGCCACGTCAGTGAGATGTTGAGCCCCACCCCTCGGTGGGGGTGGTCTCAAGTAGAAGCAGAGATTAGAGAGAAGCAGAGAGGAG
>PVKH010018881.1:0-15003 GCA_004027955.1 Chaetophractus vellerosus | reverse complement strand
TGGAGCCATGGAAATGGTTTGAGTATAAATGATTAAATTGAAGGAAGCCAGGGCCCTTAACGTTTTTACAGGAAGGCTGCCTTCCTGAACAAATCTTAAAAGAGCGACCCAAATCTACAAGCAGATTTATGGAAACACACCCAGCTGAAGACCTAAAATGTCCTGTGGGCTTGTGGTAGCTCAGAATAGTCACTTGGCATTTGAAAGCCCAGCGTCCATGAAGGCTTGTCCGTGGCGCCTCAGGACACTGTGAGCCGGCAGACACAGGCCACTGGACGGGCTTTCTCCAAAGCCCACTCCCTGGAGTTCATGGAAGCCAAGGTGTGGAGCAATGCCACGTCAGGTGTCCATGAGAGTTTCTTCACCTTCCAGAGGATTAAAGATTGTGCTTGCAAACGTGCACGCGGAAACATCAGACAAACCCACCGAGAGGGATGTTTTCCAAAACAGCTTGCCTGAACTCTTTAAAAATGTGAAGGTCAGGAATGACCAAAAAGCTGAGATACTCTTCCAGATGAAAGGAGACAAGTAACATATTAACTAAGTGAAATGCATAATCCTGGATCCGATTCTGGACAGGCGAGGGTGATGGGGGGCCGGATAGCTACAAAGGACACTATTGATGGAAATGAAATGTGGACTATGGATTTCATAATAGTATTGAATCAATGTTGAGTTTCACGATTTTGGTAATTGTGCTGTGGAACATCCTTGTTCTTAGAAAATTCATACTGTCGTATTTTAGAGTACATAGAAACAATGTCTCGAATTTACTCAGATGGTTCATTAAAATATTATGTATATATACATATACGGGGGGGGAGAAAGAATGGCAAAGTAAATGAAACATACATATAATAAAATAAGCAAATGAAACATAGGGAGATATAGAAAGACAGGATGGAAAGCAAATGCGGCAAAACGTAAACAACTGGAAAATCGAGGCTAAAGGTATGTGAAAATTCTTTGAACCATTTTTGACATTTTTATGTAAGTTTAAAATGATATAATGATAAACGTTAAAAAAAAAACACACACACACAACAATTGGGTCCATTTCCCATCCCTCCTATCCTCTACACCCGGCTTGAAAAAAAAAAAAAGGAAAAGAAAAAGAACACACTGAAAGCATATCTGGTAAGATAATATTCATGAACACATTTTGAACAGTGGCCAGCAAAATGCACGAATCAGGTCTTATTAGTAGTAGCGGAGAGTGCACGTTCATTAAACCAAATGGGCTGAAGATCCCCCGAAAAGAGCAAGAGGAGAGACGGATTTCTTCCTTCAGGCCTGTGCAATGGAAAAGCCACAGACAACTTATTCTCCTAGTTTCCTTCTCTGTGAAATGGAGACGACAGTGCTTCTCTCACAGCCTATGGTGTGGGTTAAATGCAAAACCCATGTAATATGCTTGAACAGTGTTCAACACATGGTGGGGTTTGAATAATTTGGGCTATTCATGTCATCATCATCATCATTATTCTTTACATAAATCGGTGCCCACCACATTACCTGGAACCAATAAGGACAATTTCTGGGAGAAAAAAAAAAGGTGTCTTAGACATGGCCTGAGGCCTGAAATCCCCAATGAAACGAGACCTCCCACAACCGCAGGGCGACTGATACTCTAAGGATACCAAGGAGAGAAAGGGCAGGGTGCCGTCTTTAAGAAGCTACCCCTTGTCCTACCAATTTCACCTAGTAATTAAGAGAATCTTATAAACCAAAATAAACCGACCGCTTCCAGCTTAGCATCTAAGGCCCTTGCAATCCAGGCCCTATCAGAATTCTCTCCCATCCTGCTATCTCCTTTCTCATCTCTCTGGGTCCCTCGGTGAGCCAGGAACACAGTATCTGGTACTCTATTCAGCACATTCATTCAAAAACATGTTTACAATCAGCCATGCAAAGCACTTCTGCCCAGCCTTTGGATAACCGACCCCTCCTCCATTCTCAGTGCTTGGGGTGGGGCTGGCCCCAAACCTCTGCTCCAGGGGTGGGCATAGGTGCCAATGCCTGGTCAAGCAGGACGATACAGCGCCATGGGCACAGGACTTGGTTTTCAGGGATAGGCACGTGATTCAAACGAGTCCAGTGCATTTCCATCACAAGCCTTTTGCTGGCAGTAGTAGCAAATAAAAGCTCCCTTTCCTGCCTGGGAGGCTGGGCAGGTAGGATATAAGCCTGGAAGAGCCAGTAACTACCATGGAGGACAGATCTTGTCTGATGAATCCAAAAGCGAGGAAAGCAGGGCCAAGAGATGAAGGGGCACTGCTGAGGTCCCTTGATCCAATCATGCCTGAAGCTGACATCCTTTGCACAGCCCACTTTCATAAACCAACAACTCCCCGTTTTTAATTACATTGTTTGAGCCCGTTTGAGTTGTGTTTCTCTAAATTGGAGCTGTCTGAGTCCTGACTGTTATATTAGTACTATATGATCACTATATGCCAGGCACTAGGTATTCAAAAATGAATAAGGCCCAGCCCTTACTCTTAAAGTTTTCACTATGGTCTCGTAAGGAGATGGACTTTCAAACACACTATTAAAATTAAAATTTGATCTTTCTCAACCTTTCCTCTTTGCTTGCAATAGCTCTTTTCTCCACCTTTCCAAATTCTCATCCTTCAGGCTCAGGCCCAAGTTTATCCTCCTTCGTGAGCCACCATGAGCACTGTTTCCATAGTGGTCAACCCACCAAACACCATCTCACCTGAGTAATAGTAAATAGCACTGCATGCCCCACCTTGCAGCTTGCACTCAATGGGAGTGAAGTCTATTGAGACTGGGGCATAATAATAATTAAGAGATGCTTTGGGGGTTCACTAAACAACCTAGTTGGTGATTGGAAGACAGGCACGGGCGGTCCTGTGGTGGTGCGGTGGAGGGAGGGGGCGTTAATGAGCTCTTTGCCAAGGAAGAGCAGCCGAAAACAGATTCTTAGATGAGCACTGACTTCCCAGGCCTGCTAGACCATTTGTCAGAGGAATCCTCTGACAACACTGGAATGGAAGATGGTTACAGTAAGTGAAACTTGAACCATGAAGCTGGGCACAATCTTATGCCAGAAACTCTTCAGAATATTTTTAGCCTCATTAAAAAATGACCGCATTTCACAGAGTCCAAGAATCCTTACCTAACAAGGAGGTTCCTGAAAGACGACGCGTCTGTGCGTTTGCCAGGAAGGCATCAAGGAAGCCCTGCTTCAACCCAGTCTATTATTTTCTGTGGTTTGTGTCATCATCTGAGACGTGGATCTCTACCCAGAGCTGAGCCCATGTATGCCTATGGCCAAGCACCAGGAGCATAACCTGGGGCCTGGTATGGATAGAGTCCACGTGGTTTACTTGCTCATTGAATGCTTATTATATGCCAGGCACTGTGCTAAACACGCTACCTGCCTGATCTTATTTAATTTTCTCAATAACCCTGTAAAGATGGCACTGGCATTACCCCCATTTTACTAATGGGGAAACTGAGGCTCAAAGGTGTTAAGTAACATGCACAAAGTTGTATTGTTGCTAAATGTCAAAGCTTTAAATCAGGTCAGGCTGACGCCAAACCCATCACTCTAAAGGGTCTCGTATCTGGCCACTCTTGAGAAGATTTTAGGTGTACTAAGGTGATCTGTAGAAAAAAGTGTTCATAGTTATTTACTTATTTTAATATATACTATACAAAAATAACTAAGCCGGCAAACTCATGATTGCTGAGGATGAGCAGAAAAGTGAATTTTTAAAATTATAGTATAAATGGTACCTGGAAATGGCAGAAAAATCATGAAGTGAGTTCAACAAATATCACGCTTAACACTAAGCACCTATTTCATAACTCACCACGCTTTCAATCCATTTCTCTATATATCTCTATCTCTATCTCTCCCTCTCTCTCTCCCCAGCCCTCTTATTTCCACACAGTCAGCCTTTGGAAAAGTAAAGCAGCCATTGTGCCATTAGGTCTTGGCTGAGAGATCAGGTTTGAACACTGCTTAAGTTTAATTCTGATTTTTCTCCTTTCCCCTGAGAATATGCTCCATTGTTTCCCTGCAACCAGCTGCAGCCAGCATCTTTCATCAGTTCTTCACCGTGGATTCTGGAGCTTTATTAGCAAATGAAAATGGCCCAACTCCAGCTGACATCAATGGGGTCTCGGCTAAGAGCAGGACCGGAGCATTTCCTGTGGCCCCAGCCTCAGACAAACCAGTTTGAAGAGAGGCCAATTGGCTTTACTCAAGTTACCAGTGAGCTATTTTTGACATAAAAAGAAGCTGAATTTAGTTGATAACTGACTGATGAAATTTTAAACACAACTAGTTAGGGGTTGAATATCTTGGCAGTAGTGGTGGATAAACAAAGGAAAGATACTGAATTTGGTCAGGCAAATTTTGTCTGGAAAACAATTGAATTCCAGCAGGTAACCATTTGCAAAATAACTGTTTGATTGAGTCTCATCTGTATATTTTCTTTTCCCTCCCATCTTTCCCCTACCTAAATCAGTTTGTGTAGGAAGACAAAGTCTTAATATTTTCACAAACTTTAAGTTGGCACAACAATGAGAAAAAACCCTTAACACACAAATGTAAATGTCTTCCCTTCATCCCTTAAGGAGAACTAATTTCAAAAGTTAAGATAATTTTTCAAAAAAATCTTTTAGACATGTATCCAACAGAAAAAAGTGGTTTCTGGATGTCTGGCTAAATTGAAGGTACAGAAAAATAATATCGTTAAATAAACTTCAGATCTTCTATTTTCAATAATTCAAAAAGGATTCTCCCATTCCCACCCCTGCACCCCGTGTTTCTTCATAG
Source organism: Chaetophractus vellerosus (assembly GCA_004027955.1). Lineage (NCBI taxonomy): Eukaryota > Metazoa > Chordata > Mammalia > Cingulata > Chlamyphoridae > Chaetophractus > Chaetophractus vellerosus. The sequence goes on along the minus strand of PVKH010018881.1, from coordinate 10,193 downwards.
CAGCCTTATATCTTGCAAGGCAAGAAAATACAACTATTTCTCCCTTGAGCCCTGGAGAGTTAGGCACACAGAAAGACGGAGTGATCTGTCCAGGGTCACAAAACAGTTAGCAGTTGGCCCAGGATGGTCCAGCTCTGTATTTCACATCTCCACTTCATTTTGCCCACTCTGGGTTGTTCAGTGTGGTCTAATGTACACATTTAAAATAAGTTCCTATTGCTTATTTTCAAGCCTATACAATGACACAACAACTAAGAATTATGCAGTTCAGTCCTAAAGATCATTTTCCACCTTTGGAAAGTTTAACCTTCATTAGGGGCCACACTAATAACGCAATAGTAATATTGCCATTACTCTGTCTAACAGCTACTGTTTACCATGTACGACTCCTTTAATCCCCAGCTCAGCCTTCAGGAGCTAACCCTTACCTCCCCCTCTGACAAAAGAGGCTCAGCAAAGGGAAGGCAGGATCACACACACAAAGGCGACATTGAAAATGTGTAGTAACGTCAGCAACGTGCATACCCTAAGTCCCAGCAATTCCACTTTTGGCGTGAGGAACATAGAATAACAGGTACAGAGGTAGAGACAATTACAAGGGTATTTGTAATGGGGGGAAGGGACACACAATGTAAAATAGCCATCAACAGAGGAAGTGCCCCTGGGGTAGTTACTTAGCTCTGCAGCTCCAGCTTTCTTATCGGCATAATGAGGATGCACCCAAAAGTGTGAGGATTAAGGGAATTAACTATACAAAATGCTTGGAACAGTACTTGGCTCATGGGAAGTGCACGGGTTAGCTGCTATTATTATTATATAATAGATTCTGACACAGCGATTAAAATGAATTAAACATATTTATATAATAGAACATATGCAGGACTGTATTATATAAACAGGGTCCATCCAAATTAAACGCAGAAATATAATGTTAAGTGAAAAAGGCAAAATTGCACAACTGTACGTCTGGTACGAGATTTACGCGCATTAAAAATCATAAACCGACATTTTGTATTACTTATGGAAAAGCATATATTTTATGAAAATATAAACATGTGGACTGCAGATATATACCAAAATTATGACCGTGATTACCTCTGAGGGGAGGAAGAGACAGGAGGATGAGGCTAGAAAAGGGAAAGGGGGGAACAGGTATAGCTCAATGGTTGAGCGCCTGCTTCCCACGTACGAGGTCTCCGGTTCTTCAATCCCTGGTACCTCCTAAAAAAAAAAGTTCTTCAACTTTATAGTGTTTTACTTCTGTGATTTAAAAAAAGATTTGGAGCATATATATGACCACATGTTAATATGTGTTTATTCCAGGTGTGGGCATGTATTTGACACAGTAATCTATATTTAAACAATTTTTTCCAAGTATAAAGAAAAAGCCCACAAAGTTTATGTTTATGTGCTTATGTTGCTCTGAGAAGCTCATACCTCGGCATATTTGTGATCTTGCTATCCTCCTATTTTGGGGGCTTCTTTCCTGGCTTGGAGGAAGGATAGATTTTATTTGCGATAATGACCAAAAAAGAAAAGCACTGTCTACCATCAAACTGTATTTGCAAAGAACTAGGAAGTCATTTTCAAGACACATCTCCAGCGAGGAGCCCAGCATTCGTTGTCCTCTCCAGAAGGTCCAGAGACCTCCAAGCACACCTGAAACCACAGACCCCAAGCATCCGACCGCCCTCCATCACCAACCAGATCACAGTCTCCCTCGAAAAAACGCAGGGCAGATACAGCCTTCCAATGGCCACCCTGATATTTTACCCAAAGTGGGCTTTTCAATTCCAGTCAGTGCTACTCAAACATGCTAAAAAAGATGAAAGGGTTTTTGTCCAGGATAATGCATTTTGAAACTCAGTAGATAGTTTATCGTTTGCACAGCAGCCTTACCTTTGTATATGCCACGGTACTTTTTTATATGACTACAAACATTTTCGAGTTCAACGCACATTTCCCACATACAAAATGTCCAGGCTCTGGGTGTAGGTTCTTGCTTCAACTGCTCATCTAATACACACACACACTCACTCAAGCAGTAAAAGGAATCCTGGCTCTATTTTGCACAACGCCATTCCCTTCTCTCCATTTGGAAGGAGCCAAGATTAAAGAAGTTGAGCAGAAAGCTGCAGGTTGTAGGGCACTTTCTCTGATGGTGAAAAGCTAATTGCTTGGTTATTTGTTGAGCAATGGCCTAAGACCCTGCATCAGGAAGGAATCTGGTAAAGAAGAACTGGACAGTTACACATAGTACATAGAGCAGGAGATTCTTTACAATAATAATGGCTAGTATTCATTGAGTCTTTTCTTTGTGCCAAGCACAATCCTAGATGCTTTCCATGTTTTGTCACATTTCATCCTCCCAGGAAAACTTTGCGGCATATACCAGGATCATCCCCAATTTGCAGCTGAGAAAACCGAGGCAGCGGAGTTGAGGCACTTGCCCGGGATCAATCACAGAGCTAAAAAGTCATGGAGCAACTTGCCAAACCAGGCACTTGGGCTCTGACATGCTAAGCCATGACTGTATGTTGAATCTAAGAGGTCACAGTTCAAATAAGAACTCGTCATGCACATAGCATGTCCAGAAAATATACAAGCAAGGGGCCACATTTGGGACTGCCTCTGAGGAAGGAAACTGGAGGACTGGGGAAAGGGGTGCTGTGTCTCCCCAAAATATATGTGCAAGTCCTGACCCCCAGAACCTCAGAATGTGTCCTGATTTGGAATAATGGTCTTTGCAGATGTAAATAAAGTAAGCATCTCAAGATGAAATCACCCAGGATCAAAGTGGTCCCTAAATCCAATGAGTGTCTTTATAAGAGGCTTAAGAGGAGAGACACAGAGGCACGGAGGGGAAGGAATGCAAAGCTGATGGCAGCCAGTGGAATGACACAGACACAGGCCAAGGTACCCCTGGGGCCACCAGAAACTGGAAAAGGCCAGAGGATTTCCCCCTTGAGCCTAGGGAGGGAGTGTGGCCCTGCCGACACCTTCACTTTGGACTTCTGACCTTCAGAACTGTGAGAGAATAAATGTCACCCAGTTGTAGCAATTTGTTACGGCTACCTTAGGAAACCAGCACAATAGGTGAGCTAGAAACTTACTTTCACTGTATAATTTTGGAGTTTGAATTAATTTGTACAATGTACAAGTATCTATGAAACTGCCATACATTTTGGAACCATAGATGTGCATTGCCATGTTCATCTTAGGTGCCTAGCCATGGGTTAGTTCCATGCTCCAAAAAATATGATTACCCGTTTCTTCCTGGGTGTTGCTCTGGTGGCAAAGGAATATGTGAAGTTTGATGCAGAAACCCAAGCCTTAGATAAGTGGAAATGTGGTAACCACCTCAGCTCCTATTGTTTTTAGGGCTCCCCACAGAAATATTGGCCCCACCTCCCTGTCTTAACCGAAAATTTTTCCAAAGCCAATTTATCACAACCCATTACCTTGCAGGGCTTAGTGCCGGCTCCAGGAACAAAGACCCATGAGGATTTATGGGAACTGTGCAGGAGCTGGAGAAAGGGACGGGACTTTGGGCCGAATTCCTGGAAGCACTGAGCCCATGGGTGGGTTTCCTGTGAACAGGTGAGGGGCGTGGCTGACCCTGTTTTGCTACCATGTACCTGGCAAATTGTCTTTGGATGTACATTAAAACCAGTTGACATTTTCTGTTCTCAACTTAGCTGATCTTTTCAAGCATTATCTTTTCATTTATTCAGTTGTGAGTGGTAAGGGGGATGGGAATTAAGCGAATGATGGGAAAGAGGCTGGAGGAGTTGGAGAAAGAAAATAAAAGAAGTGGATGATGATGAAATAGGGGTCAGTTTGAAGTGGTTTGGTGGAGGAATGGGACCATCTAGGTTTGAAAACATCTCACTAGGTATATGACCTGGGGCAGGAGACTTGGCCTCTCAGAGCCTCAGATTGCACACCTGTAAAATGGGCTGAGACCGCCTCTCTTCAGGGCTGACATGAGGATGAAATCTTTTTTAAAGTGGTTAACACGACCTCTGCCTGGGATGAGTGTTCAACAGATGGTGACCGTTATTCTGAAAGCACAAAGGAGAAGGAAAGGAGAGTGCAATATGGTGGCTGCTGAGAAAAAGACTACTATTATTTCCTTCAATTTTGTTAAAAATTATTTTTAGCATAGGTAAGGCCTGCAAAAGGAAAAAACTGAAAAGTATAAAAAAGGGGGGATATACATGGGGAGCGGATGTGGCTCAGTGGTTGAGCACCTGCTTCCCATGTACAAGATCCTAGGTTCAATTCCCAGTGTCTCCTAAAAAAAAAGTAATAGTAATTTTTTAAAAAGTAAAAAAAAAAAAAAAGGTACACAGAGCAAAGTAAATTTCTCCCTCAGCCATTCAGTTAGACTTCCTGGAAGTAAGTATGCCTTGTATATCCTTCTGGCATGTCTATAAACTAATACATACACAAATACAAAGACACCATTGCATTTCCTCTCACAAACATGCTCTGCACACTGTTCTGCCCCATGTTCTTAATTTTATAGGTTTTTTTTAAATTTATATTCTGGAGATTCTTTCATATCTGTCCATACAGAAAACCTTCCATCTTTTCTACAGCTGCATAATATTCCACTGCTGTTTCTATCATAATTAGTTTAACCAGAAACCCATTGATTTCCCCCAGGTTGTTTTCAAACTTTTGCTCTTACAGCTTTGCTGTATCGAATATACTTATTCATGTGTAATTTTACATATGTATGGTGATACCTGTAGGATCAGTAACTAGGAGGAAAGGTGCTGGGCCAAAGGGTTGAGCTTTCCTAATGTTGATGGCTACCACAACTTGTTCCCAGAGCACCTGCAATCATTTACTCTCTCACCAGCCGCATTTGAGAGCACCTGCTTGGCCATACCTCCACCACCACCACTGTGTGTTAATTAAACATTTTCATCTTTACCGACCTTCTTACTGGTTTCTAAGCTTCAAGGGGGGCAGGGCAACCAATGGCTCGAGACTGAACCTCAGCAACTAGTTGCGCCACTCGTTCCAGAAAGCCCAGACCTAATGACAAGTGCTCAGGAAAATGAGCTGTGATTCTGCTACTAGTCATTCTTTCTGAAGCCACCCCCTTGATCTCCACCCAGGAGCACCTGTTGGCCCCTGTCCCCAGAAGCATGGGTCTCCAGAGCGCCTCCTCCTTGCGCCAGGATAGGATCGCCCTGGCGTGGCCATGGGCTCAGGGATGTCAGGGTTTCTCCCCTCTGGTCTGAATTGCAGGCTGAGCTGAAGGCCTGGGAGGAAATGACCTCTTATTAGTAAGGAGGCTTTGGGAAGGTGGGTAGGGGTGGAGACTGCCCATGGGGGCAAGGTATTCCGATGTTAATATTCTCATCACTTTAGAAAAGGGGCAAGAGTGTGGAATTCCTACACTCTTTGTCAGAGCAAAGAAGTGAAACGGTTGGAAGATGAATGTTGGTGGCTCTGACTAGCATATTATGGAACATGAAACTTTTCATTCGGGTGTATTTATGGGGTTTATATTTACCTAATAAATATAACAATGGATGAACAGCTGTTGAGGAGGGGGAGACCTGGGCTCAGAGGGGAAAAAAACAGAAATCTGTCATCCAGGAAGGGAGGTAGGTGGTCTCAGAAGGATTTTAATCTTGGGTGGTTTGTTTGCCTTCTTGAAATTCTTGCTAACTCCTGGCAGTTTTCTCCTGGGCTCCCAGCACAGACAGAGATGGAAATCAAATGGGCAGCAGACTGCGCAGACCCTGGCATGCACGCGTGGGTGATAAAGCACAGGGTGGGCTGCTGATAAACTGTGTGTTGCACTCCATCCAAATGGACGGTCCAGCTAACCATGGAAATTTTTAGTTCTTACTAATCTTCCAGCCCCCTCTCCTCTGCAGTACACCCAGTTGGGGAGAGGCTGGTGCTAAACAAATGCAGGACATCTCCATGCTGTTATCAACTTGTTCTCCCCTTTCTGATTTTTCTCCAGGCCATGTGACCTCCTTTTAGTTGGATTTGCCACAATGGAGGAAGTTTAAGTTCAACTACAGCACTTCTGGGCCTAAGAAGTAAAGAACTAACAATAGACAGGGAGAAAAGGAAAGAGAAAACAATAATAAAGAGAAGGGGGAGGGGGAAAGGCAAAAATGCAAAATAGCCTAAGGGAAGGAAAAGACATTAGAAGGAAGGGAAATTCTGGAATATTGCAAATGCAGGGAGGAAAAAAAGATAAAGAAACACAGTTGTGCATAGAAAGATAAAGGAGTGAGTGAGGAAGGGAGAAGAAAGAAAAAAAGGAAGGAAGCAGGAGAGGAGAGAAAAGATGGGAAACGAAAATAAAGGAAAGAAGAAAATGGTGAAAAAGGAAAAAAGGAGACATGAAGGAAAGTAGAAAGCAAGTGAGACCCAGAAAAAAAAGCTAACTGATGAGAAATGAAATCAAGAGATGTTTCAGACGTGTAACGTTTCTGAATTTCTTGCCAAGGAATCTCTGAGACCCGGCCTTTCCGCAGCACACACAGCGAAGCTCTTGAACACGCTTTTGCTCTCCGCTAGGCTAGGCATTTAAGGCAATGTTCGATTAAACCCAATTAGCCAGCGGGAGCTAAAAGGCCACGGCGGAGGGAGCCGGAGGAGGGAAGGCAGCTGTCCCAGCTACAGTCGTCCCTGCTACGAGGTCATCCGGCCTCGCATCCGAGGCTGCTAGGTTACGCTCGGCCCCATTCTCCCCCGCTGGCGAAGCCGCCTGGTTTGGGACAGCTTCGGGGTCCTCCCCTCCAGCGCCCGGGTGCCGGGGCTGCCCGGGATTAGGCAACGAGCCCACAAGCGCCCAGGGCACGTTGACGAGCGCAGCGCCCGGCTCCCAGCTCAGGTTGGAAACCCACAACCCGCCTTTCTCGAGTGGCCGGGCTTAGGCCTCTTTACAACACAAACCTGTAATTTACACATTTTGATTCCGCCTGTAATTTCGCCCTCTGAGCTCCGATGCCATAAAACCCGTGGGGCCTGGCAAAGGGACCCCCAACCCACCCCTAAGGCTCCAGCTCTCCCTGAAGTTCCCTGAGCTGCTGCAAATAATCGCGTGGAAGGCGGCCAAGAATAACTAGAAAATAAACACAGCTCCCCCAGCCCTCCCAGCGCAGGCCACCGGTCCCTCCCGGCCCCACCTGGCCCTTGCGCCCGGGGAGCCGCCGAGACCCGGCGCCGGCTCCGCGCGCCGCGTTGTCGGTAACCTAGAACTGTTTCTGGACCTCTTTTCAAAACAGGGTGACCCTCTGGCCGTGGTCCCCGCTGCCTTCCCTAGCGGGAAAATGGTCGGGTTTCAGACCCCTGTCGAGAAAAGAGGAAGAAAGGGAGGAAAAGAAAAAAAGAAAGAAAGAAAAAAGAACACTGAAAACAAATGGATAGACCTCTTGCTCCACTTAACACGCTTAGGTCTGCGCGTTGATGTGTGCCAAAGGCTGTGCAGGAGTGCAAGTAGCCCCGGGTGTGCACCTAATCTGCGTGTGTACATAATGAAGTGCACACCCTCTAATGCGTGTGCAAATAATTATTTTGTGCAAACAATTATCTACAGAAAATTGTGCGCATTATCCTTGGCTCGGAAAATTGCAAACATCTGCACACAGCTCTCGACGTGCAAATAATTCCGTGCTCATGTGCCCGACGATTTGGAGTGTGTAAGTACTTTCTGTGCATTTACTTCTATGGGCAAGGTGTTCTGTGTGTGCACACGATTTGGCTTGTGCACTGATTCTACCGCTACAAACAATTGCGCGGGTGTGCCGGTGCCTGTGAAGGGCCTAAGAAAGGGCTCCAAGAAATCGTTTCCCGGTGTTTGTGCCACATATACGCGAACCGCCAGCTCTCGGCAAGCAGCGCGTGAAAGAAAAAAAAAAAAAGTCTTGCTTCCAAACGCGCCACCTTCCTGCTGGCTCCGCCTCACCTGAGCAGGGAAAGGAAAGCAGTGAGTGGGAGGAGGGGATAGAGGGTCTAGGCCCCTTTTTCCTCCCCAAGCTTTCCGCTCGGCGGTGTCGGGCGCGTTTCCCGCAGCGGCGTCGGTTTGCACAGCACTGCTCCGTGCTCAGCCGTGGAGACCCTTGGATGCGCGGTCTTTGCGCCCTGCGAGCTCCCAGCTGCGGCTACAGAATAGACCGGACCCTGCCAGGCCCTTCCGGCGCCCGGGCACCTCCACGAACCTTACCCGGCTGCGCCACGCCGAGAAAGCGAAAGTTCTCGCGTTTTGCCAGGCGCTGGCGCTCACTGCAAAATCCCAATCAGCAACCGCTGGCGGAAAGGTGGGATGGCGAGCCCGTGTGTCCCTCGCGGGCACTCCAATGGCAAAGAACGAACGTCCTGACTCAAGCGCTCCCTCCCAGAATGCACACGTGTGCCCAGATTATAATACAATATAACACGTCGTAATAGCGGATATTATGCCGCGTTTACCTTCCATTAGGATATGTATATTGTGTTAAGCTGTGCTTATGTGTTTGTTACGACGTGCTGCGATACTGTATCTCTCAGTTCACTACCATGTGTCACGCACCTACTCACTCATTTGATCCGCACAACGACGCTGCGAGGCAGGGCTCATTTCTCATTTCTCACAGAGAGGAGTCCAGACTCGCTCAAAAAGCGCCCAATAGAAAGGGGCAGGGCTTGGATTCGAACTCAGAGCCTGGCGACTGGTGTCGGCGTTAGAACGGGACGTCCACCCACGCAGCTCGGGCGGAAAGACAGCCTACGCCGCACACTGCTGTTTCTGGAATAGCCCAACAGTATATATTAATTTTATTACATTCGCACCATCTGACGGAGATGAGCCACTGCCAGGCTGCACTGGGCCAAAGCCCTGGTTGAAAGCTCAGCGGGGACAGGGCTCCAGGGGAGCGAATGTGACCAATGGGGTCCCTTCCTCCTGTCACCTCCACTGGCTTCACCTTATATGAGGGAAGTGCTGTTATCATCGCTTTTCACAGATGGGAAAGGGGTTCAGAGAGGTTAAACTGCTTGCCCGGCGACACTCAGCACGAAAGAAGGAAGGTCCAGCTTGGGCATTCAGACTCCAGAGCCCTCGATTTTGCTAACTCCATTTGCAATCCTACTCCCAAGAGTCCCAGGCTTAATCCGACTGCCAAAGTCCGTGGGAGACCGCTGGTGAGGAACAGGTTCTACAGAGAGTATAATTAACGTCCCTGAGGATTTGCTAAGAGCCCGGGATCTCTCGCCAAGGGGGAAGAAGCTCTATGAACCCCGATTAAAGTCCTTGGACCTGGGATGCCGGTCCAGGGCCTAGCCTATAACTTAGTTGGAGAACCCACAAACTTCTTCCCTGATAAACAGAGCTGAGGATGGAGCCTTCCCATAGCCGAAACTTCCCTCCTCTTTTCTGTGCTGGTGCGACGCTCAGACTAAAGCACAGGACACCCGATGAATCTCCCTCGCCCCAGTTTTAAAAGTCAGGAATCACTGCGCCCTAGATCAGAGTCCCAACAATTCAAGGAAAATAGCCAACTAGCCAACACCGCCGCCCCCCCCCCCCCCCCTCCCCGCCCCGCCAAAGGGCTCGGCTCTGCGACTTTCCTGCCCCCAAGCAGAGATCCACACTGGTGAAATAAGGGGCGATGGAAAGGAATCAAGATCCAGCCTGGCTGGATAATTCGGACCCCCACTCCTAGCCAACCAGACGTTTTCCTCTCCAAATACCCAAATTGTTAGGAAACTGCGTGGACGCAATCACTCAGCTTTGCTAGTGTAGAACCGGCCTCTATGCAAGGGCCCTGTCCTAGGACACAAGGTACCAGAGAAACCCTCTCTCAGACAGGGGCTGTCGAGGAAAAGAAAGGGTCAGAAATTGGCGCCTTTGCGGCAAAACGTTTCCGCTCCGGCCGAGGTCTGACAGGCATTTCCGAAGCTGAAAATGTCGACAAAACTGCCCAAATCCTGGCCCCACTCTCTCGCTGCCCTGAGCTCTGTGTGCTCAAAACAATTCAAGCACGGGAGAGGGAGTTAAGACAACACACGTTGTTTTTTCCTTTCGAAATAAAAACGCGTGCATCTACACCTTACATGCCAGAATGGAGATTTTAAAAAATGTTTCTGGAAATTTGGGGCTAGCTTGCCCTTCTCCAACACATAGGTAATTATTTGCATATTTTGGAAAGGTTAAAGATCTGGTGTCCGGA
>PVKH010018880.1:0-15005 GCA_004027955.1 Chaetophractus vellerosus | reverse complement strand
CACACATCCACGAGGCCATCTGTAAATACACCCCCCTGAATGAACCCCAACCATCACCCTCAAGCTGTGACACCTCCCCTTCACTCTGTGACAAGTGCACTCCCACCACTTCAGTCTCCACCCTTTAGCCATACATCCCAAGCATTCATTCGGTCCCCCCTCCATCGCCCCCAAACATCCTGAGCTCTCCAACCTGTCCCTCCCAGTCCTCCCAGCCAGCAACCCTGCACCACAAAACCCAACAATATCACCACCCACCTGTCCCATCCCCCTAAAACGCAACGACGCTCTATCACCTCACCACAGATTATGTCCCTATAGACGATGTCCCAGTACTTTCTCTTCTCTTTCTCTTTCTTTTAAACTTATTTTTCAGATCCTAGTTCTCAGGGACTGCTCAAATTCCTTTATATATATCACTGAGGTCATGTCCAGCTCATCCTTCGATGCCTGACTTGCTTCGCTCAACATAAGGTCTTCAAGATTCATCCATGTTATCCCATGTGTTAGCACTTTGTTCCTTCTTACTGATGAGTAGTATTCCATTGTATGCATGTACCACATTTTGTTTATCCATTCATCTGTTGTTGGGCACCTGGGTTGATTCCACCTTTTGGCAGTTGTGAACAATGCTGCTATGAACACTGGTGTACATATATCTGTTCGTGTCTTTGCTTTCATTCTTCAGGGTATATACCCAGCAGTGGAATTGCTGGATCATATGGAAGATCTATATTTAGTTTTTTGAGGAACCACCATATTATCCTTCACAGTGGCTGTACCAATCCACAATCCCACCAGCAGTGGATGAGGGTACCCATTGCTCCACAACCTTTCCAAAATTTATTGTCTGCAATTTTTTTAATAGCCGCCATTCTAATCGGTCTAAGATGGTATCTCATTGTAGTTTTGATTTGCATTTCTTTTATAGCTAGAGATGCCGTTCATTTTTTCATGTGCCTTTTAGCCATTTGTATTTCTTCCTTGGAGAAGTCTCTTTTCAGGTCACTTTCCCATTTTTTAAATGGGTTGTTAGTCTTTTTATTTTCCAGGTGTAGGGTTTCTTTATATTTGCAAGATATGAGGCTCCTATCAGATAATGGTTGCCAAATATTTTCTCCTGTTGGGTAGGTTGCCTTTTTATTTTCCTGATAACATCCTTTGAGGTGCAAAAGGTTTCAATTTTGAGGAGATCTCATTTATCTATTTCTTCTTTTGCTGCTCGTGCTTTGGTTGTGAAGTCCATGAAACCATTTCCTGTTACAAGTCCTGTAGATGCTTCCCTACATTATCCTTGAAGGTTTTTTTTTGGTCTTGGCTCTTATGTTTAGATCTTTGATCCACCTTGAGTTAATTTTCGTATCAGGTGTGAGATGGTGTTCCTCTCTCTTTCTCTTCAAATGGATATCCAATTCTCCACTTGTTGAAGAGGTCATTCTCTCCCCACAGAGTGGGCATGGTGGCCTTGTCAAGTATCAGGTGACTGTATATGCGACGATCTGTATCAGAACTCTCAATTCGGTTACACTGGTCAATGTGTCTATCCTTGTGCCAATACCATGCAGTTTTCACCACTGTATCTTTGTAGTATGTTTTGAAGTCATCTAGTGTGATACCTCCAGCTTCATTTTTCTTTTTCAATATGTCTTTGGCAATTTGGGGCTTCTTACCATTCCAAATAAATTTTGTAGTTAGTTTTTCCAATTCCTTAAAAAATACAGTGTTAATCTTTTTTGGGATTGCGTTAAATCTGTAGATTATTTTCAGTAGGATAGACATCTTGATGATATTTAGTCTTCCTATCCATGAACAGGGAATATTCTTCCATTTATTTAAGTCTTCTTTGATTTCCTTCAGCACTGTTGTGTAGTTTTCTGCATAGAAGTCCTTTACATCTTTAGTTAAATTTATTTCTAGGTATTTGACTCTTTTTGTTATTATTGTAAATGGTATTTTTTCTTGATTTCCTCCGCAGATTGTTCATTGTTTGTGTACAGAAATGCTACTGATTTTTCAGTGTTGATCTTATAGCCTGCAACGTCACTGAACTCCTTTATAAGTTTTAGCAGCTTAGTTGTAGATCTTAGGATCATGTGATCTGCAAATAACGAAATTTTTACTTCTTCCTTTCCAATTTGGAGGCCTTTTATATCTTTGTCTTGCCTCAGTGCTCGAGCAAGTACTTCTAGGCAATGTTAAATAAGAGCAGTGATAGTGGGGATCCTTGTCTTGTTCCTGATCTCAGTGGGAAGGCCCTTAGGATTTCCCCTTTGAAGATGATGTTAGCTTTGGGTTTTTTCATAAGTCGCTTTTATCTTCTTCAGGAAGTTTCTTTCTATTCCTATCTTTTGCAGAGTTTTTATCAGGAAAGGGTGTTGTATTTTGTTGAATGCTTTTTCTGCATCTATGGAGGTGACCATGTGATTTTTTTTTTCAGTTTGTTTATATGGTGTATTACATTGATTGATTTTCTTATGTTGAACCATCCTTGCATACCTGGGATAAAACCCACTTGGTCATGGTGTATAATGCTTTTGTTATGTTGTTGAATGCGATTAGCAAGTATTTTTTTGAGGATTTTGGAGTCTAGGTTGATTAGAGAGATTGGTCTGTAAATTTCCTTTCTTGTGGTGTCTTTATTTGGCTTCAGTATTAGGGTAATTTTGTTAGCATAAAATGACTTAGGGAGTGCGCCTTCTATTTCTACTTTTTGGAATAGTTTAAGCAGGATTGGTGTTAGATCTTTTCTGAATGTTTGGTAGAATTCAGCTGTGAAGCCATCTTGACCTGGGCTCTTCTTAGTTGGGAGGTTTTTGATGACTGATCTATCTCTTTACTTGTAATTGGACTGTTGAGTTAATCGATTTGTTCTTTCATCAGTGTAGGCTGCTTGTGGGTTTCTAGGAATTTGTCCATTTCCTCCAAATTATCATTCTTGTTGGCATATAATTTTTCAAAGTAACCTCTTTTGATATTTATTTCAGTGCAGTCAGTTGTGATCTCCTTTTCTTCATTCCTCATTTTGTGTATTTGCATTTGCTCTCTCTTTTTCATTGTTAGTCTGGCTAAGGGTTTGTCAATTTTATTGATCTTCTCAAAGAACCAGCTTCTGGTTTTATTTATTTTTTCTGATGCTTTCATAGTTTCTATTTTATTTAGCTCTGCTTTGATGTTAGTTATTTCTTTTTTTCTGCTTCTTTTAGGATTAGTTTGTTGTTGTTTTTCCAATTCTTTCGGGTGTGCATTTAATTGTTCAGTTTTAGCTCTTCCTTCATTTTTAGTATATGCATTTAGAGCTATAAATTTCCCTCTCAGTACTGCTTTGGCCGCATCCCATAGGTTTTGATATGTTGTGTTGTCTTTTTCATTCGATTTTTGTAGTTACTGATTTCCTTTGAGATTTCGTCTTTGAACCACTGTTTTTCCAAGAGTGTGTTGTTTAATTTCCATATCTTCATACTTAATCTTGTTCTCTGGCCCTTAGTGATTTCCAATTTCATTCCATTGTGGTCAGAGAATTTTCTTTGTATAATCTCAATCATTATGAACTCCTTAGGAGTTTTTCTATGGCCTAGCATGTGGTCTATCATGGAGTATGATCCAAGTGTGCTCGAGAAGAATGTATATCCCGCTGTATTAGGATGCAGCGTTCTGTATATATCTATTAGGTCCAGATCTTTTAATGTATTATTTAGTTTCTTTGTTTCTTTACTGATTCTCTGTCTAGATGTTCTGAATAATGGTGATAATGGTGTATTGATGTCCCCCACTATAATTGTTGACCATTTATTTCTCCACTTAGTTTTTGCAGTGTTTGCCTCACATATTTGGAGGCACCCTGATTAGGTGCATAAATGTTTAGGATTGTTCTTTCTTCTTGAAAGATTACCCCTTTTACTAATATATAGTGTCCATCTTTGTCTGATATGATTGTTTTGCATTTAAAGTCTAATTTGTCCTATATTAGAATAGCTACTCCTTACCTTTTTGGTTATTATTTGCTTGTAAAATTGTTTCCAGCCTCCTTGAATCCCTGTGCATAAGGTGGGTCTCTTGTAAAGAATATATAGATGGGTCATATTTCTTTATCCATTCTGCCAATCTGTGTCTCTTGAATGGAGAGTTTAATCTGTTAACATTAAGTGTTACTATTCTCAATGAATTTCTTACACCCGCCATATTTTCTTTCAGTTTATGTATGTCCTATGTTGTTTTTGTTTCTATTTGAGTTGTTATTGTTGTTGCTACACTCTCCTTCAACCCTCTCTCTCCTGTTTTTTCCTTTCATCCTTTAGATTTTCTTTTAGTATTTCTTGAAGTGCAGGTTTCTTGTTGGCATATTCCTTTAATTTCTGTTTATCTGTGAATATTTTGAACTGGCATCATTTATGAATGCCAGTTTTGCTGGATAGAGAATTCGTGGTTGGAAATTTTTTTCTTTCAGGGTCTTGACTATTTCATACCACTGTCTTCTTGCCTCCATGGTTTCAGCTGAGAAGTCAGCACTTAATCTTATTGTGCTTCCTTTGTATGTGATGGTTCTCTTTTCTCTTGCTGCCTTGAGTATTTTCTCTTTGTCTTGAGCATTAGACATTTTGAGAAGTATGTGTCTTGGGGTTGGCCTGTTGGGGTTTATACTCTTTGAGGTGCGCTGTTCTTCCTGGATATGTACATCCATCTCCCTCATTAGGTTTGGGAAGTTTTCAGCCATTATTTCCTTCAAAACACTTTCTGTTCCTTTTCCCTTCTCTTCTCCCTCTGGGATCCCTATAATGCGTATGTTTGTGCATTTGGTGTTGTCAGTTAAGTCCCTAAGTCCTTGTTGGATTTTTTCTACCTTTTTATCTATCTTTTCTACTCTCTGTTTGATTTCAGATGTACTGTCTTCCAAGTCACTAATCCTTTCTTCTGACTGTTCCAATCTGCTGTTATGTGAATCCGTCGTCTTTTTGATTTCTTGGATTGTGCTATTCATCGGCATCATATCCGTTTTCTTTTTATGTATGTTTACAATTTCTTTAGTATGTGCTCCCAGTGTCTTCTTAATATCCTTAATCTCTTCCTTGATTTCCAGAAGGTGGTCCATGATTAGTTGTTCTATGTTTTGCTTCTCTTCCTTATTTTTGGTTTGTTCTTTGGAGTGGTCCGTGTCTTCCATTTTCTCAGTATGGCTTGTAATTTTTTGTTGCCCTCTGGTCATCATTTTATCTCAGTGGGTTTGTTCAGTTGATCAGCTTCTCTCTTTGCTCTAGAGTTTTATTTAGCTTGTAATTCTGTGTGTGTTTTAAGATTTCTCATTGATACTTTCTTCCCCTTGTTGTATTTCCTTGATTTTTTCTATGTTCCTTTGAAGGAAGAAGATTAGGGCCAGAGCATTTGAAAGGGGTGAAAAATGAGAAGGTATAATAATAGTATTGATAAGAGTTGGAAGAGGGGCCTTATTAGATTTAGCGGATTGAATATTTAACTCATGTAGGCAGCGTAGAGTGACAGGGTAAAAATTGGAATGCCAACTCCAAATAGAGAAAAAATATATAGAGAGTATTTTATATGACCAAAATGATGAGAGAGAACTAATAACGAATAGGCTGAAAGAAAAAAAGCTAGTATAAAATGAAAGAAATAAGAGAGAACAGAATAGCCAAGATAGAAGTTAACAAGGGTGAGATTGGGAGCAAATGAAAAAAGTTGGAAAATAAGAACCACTTCAGAAAGCTGAAGGTAGAAAGATGAAGGAAGGAGAGAAGATAGTGTTGGTAAACACAATCACTATACACAGAGGATGAAAAGTCTTTAGCTTCTCTCTTTGCTCTAGAGTTTTATCTAGCTTGTAGTTCTGTGTGTGTGTTAAGATTTCTTGTTGATACTTCCTTCCCCTTGCTGTATTTCCCTGCTCCTTTCTGTGTTCCCTTGAAGGAAGAAGATTAGGGCCAGAGCATTCAAAAGGGGTGAAGAAGGAGAAGGGATAATAATAGTACTGATAAAAGTTGGAAGAGGGGCCTTATTGGATTTAGCAAATTGAATATTTAACTCATTTAGGCAGCATAGAGTGATAGGGGAAAAATTGGAGTGTCTACTCCAAATAGAGAGAAAAATATATATATAGAGAGAGTATTTTATATGACCAGAATGATGAGAGAGAGAACTAATAGCGAATAGGCTGAAAGAAAAAAGCTAGTATAAATTGAAAGAGTTAAAAGAGAACAGAATAGCCAAGATTGAAGTTAACAAGGGTGAAATTGGGAGTAAATGAAAAAAGGTGGAAAATAAGAAACTTAAAAGAAAGCTGAAGGTAGAAATATGAAGGAAGGAGAGGAGACAGTGTTGGTAAACACAGTCACTATACACAGAGGATGGAAAGTCAAGGATAAGGAAGACCAGCAAAGAAGAAAAAAGCTATCAGCACCTAATTAAAAAACAAACAAAAAAAACCCCACAAAAAACAAACATACTAAAAAATCAAAGATAAACTGCGTTCCCTTTGGGGACTTGTGGAGCCTCTCAGGCTTTGTTCATTAATCAATTGCCTTGCAGCCTTCTCTCTGCAGGCTTTGAGACAGAATTTAGCAATTAAAGCAGATCTATATGTTTCTATTCATTTTTTGATGTAGATAGGGACCTTAAAGAACTCCTCTTCTACACCACCCCCTCCTGTGAGGGGACCCCAAATAGGTTCGTGGAAACTTGTCTATTATTTCCCTCTGTCTATCTTCCCTGGTTGAGCTGTGTTACTCGGGCCGGAACTTTTAATAGGCCGGAACTTACCTTTGCTGGCCCTTGCGTCTGCACCCCCCGGTAAGCAGTTACGCCGGTCCCCTCAACTGAGCACCGTTTCCTGCCGGCTGATTTTTTCTTTGTAAACTACTTCCGGATTCTGGCAACCAATCCCACAGAAACCCTCTCCATCCCGGTCAGACCCTCCCACTCTCGGGGCCCACCCCCACACACACAGGTCCACTGGTAAGGCCGTGAACCTCCCTGTCCTCTCTCCCGTTGACGGGACCCCACCCCCTGTGTTTCCCGCTGGGGTGAAAAGAACCCATGATTTTATGCTGTAGGGCTCAACTCAAACTCCAGCCGCCTTCAGACCGATGGATCCAATATTCCTGTGCCCCAAGCTCCCCACAAAGCCCGCCCTTCTCCGTTCCTGGTCCCAATCAGCCACCTCCTACCTTAGAGGCGGTGAGTGTAAACCTAAACCGTTGGTGCCATCTTGTTCCTCTCAGAACATTTTGTTTTAAAGTCTTTGTCCAGTATGTACCAGATCTAGTCCTACTCATTGATGGTTTCTAATGCTTTAATCTTCTCCTTTGCCTGGGTAATCACTTCCTGTTTCTTTGCATGTTTTATAATCTGTTGTTGAAACCCGAACATTTTTTTTATTTTAAAGTGTTACTACTGGAATTTAGGTTCTGGGCATTTCTTCTTAAGCTTGTTTCCAACTAGTGTTATGACAGAGCTTACCTTGCATTCTGGGGGGAAACAAAAATTTAAAAAGAAGGGAAAAAAGAAGAACACTTTCTCCAGTCTCTGAAGATTGACTTGTGCATTTGCTCTCCTTCAGAATTTATCCATACCATAAATTTAGAGACTAGCTCAAGCCTAAAGTATAGGTGCCACCCTGTTCTTTTCTATGTATGCATCTTGTCTTGGGCATGCACATGTAGTCCTAGGAATTCTCCAGTTTACATCATATGGATGTTCCCTCTTGGCTAGGAAACAATTCTTTCGCACTGCCTGGTAATGCACTATAGTCAGCAATCCTTGCCCCAGGCAGCCACCCAATTGTTCTCCCACAGCCTTCAGTAGGAGAGTTCTGTGAACTACCTTCTACATCCAGGGCAAATTCTGGCTTGGCATGTCTCGGGCCTGAGACACTGCTCTCAGTCCACCACAAGACAGACTGGGCCAGACATACATGCTCCCAGTATGTGTACGAGGGTTACTTTACTCCCTCGAAAACCAAGACCAGGTATCCATACTAGAAACACAGGCTCGTTCAGCACTGAGCTGGTGATTGGTGAAGGACGGGACATAACAGGGCACTACAAGATCATCTTGCTTTGAAGTATTCTTCTGGATTTGGTACAAATTCTGCTATTCCAGTACTTTAACTGTTTTCTGGGATTTGAGAAAGTTGTTTCTGCCAGTTTGTATTATCAATCATAGTGGTAGTAATAGTAATAGTAGGTTTTGTAGTTGCATCTATTCCTTGTCAGAATTCATTTATAAAGGCATTTAGGCTTCCGCCTTTTTGGCAAGTAGAGTTCATATTCTATATTCAATATCATCAGTTTCTTGTTTGAGTCATGATTCCTGTATAGATTTATTTTAGAATTATATATTCTTCATTTGTTTGGAAAAAATTTGAAAGGCTCATTTTAATATGATTGTACCTAATACTGCTCACATTATATATATTCTTTTAATTTATTTAAGTATATCACTCAAGCATAAACATACTTAAACAATAAGTGTGTAGTATAAGTTGTGAACTTACAAACATACATAACGACATACAGGGCTCTCATACCTCACTCCACCACCAAAACTTTGATTGTTGTGAAATATTTTTAGCTAATCATGAAAGAGCATCCTCAAAATATTACTACTAACCAAAGTATCTTACATATGGTGTATTTTTCCCCCAACCCACCCTATTATTATTTTTATATCATTTATACATGAATATACATAAAGAATAAGTGTATAGTAAAGGTTGTGAACTTACAAAGCAAACATGCATGACATCATACTGTGATCCCATACATAACTCACTACAAACTTGCATTGTTGTGAGACATTTTTTACAACTGAATATCATCAAAATCTTATTAATAACTATATCTTATATTTGGTGTATTTTCCCCCAACCCACTCTATTATTTTTAAAAATATATATTTTATTTCAAAAGTTGTGAACTTACAAAACAATCATGCACATGTACAGAATTCCCATACAACACCCCCCTATCAACACATCACACCATGGTGGAACATTTGTTAGAGATTATGAGATAATATTGTTAGACTATTACCATTAAGCACAGTCCATAGCATACATTTGGCAAGCTTTTTCCATACTCCCCCATTATTAACACAGTACATCTTTGGCATTGATACATGAATATTACAGTATTGCTGTTAACCCCATTCATAAGTCACTCCAGTTATATTTTTCCCATGCTTTTCCACGTTCCCACCACACTACATTTGCTCTAACCCACAAAGGACACCCTTGCATTTGTACCAAAAACCACAATTCTCATCCACCTCTGAGTTTATTGTGTTTTTCAGGCCTAGATTATTCTCTAGCTTTCTTTCAATTGACATTTGTATCACTAGACTACCCTTTCCAGCCACATTTCCACTTATAAACCAGCTGTTTCTCGCTATGTGTTACCATCAACTCAATACACTTCCACCGTTTTATGATAAGGTTAATTACAACTTCAATACACATTAAGCATCACTAGTCCATCTCAGTCCTCCTATTATCTCCTTTAAGAATCTACCACCTACCACCATGTCTTGAAGATGTTTTCCTACATTTTCTTCTAGAAGCTTTATGCTTCTTGCTTTTTTTTTTTATAGGTTTTTGATCCATTTTGAGTTAATTTTTGTATAAGGTGTGAGATAGGTGTCCTCTTCCTTTCTTTTGGCTCTGGATATCCAGTTTTCTCAGCACCATTTTTTGAATGGACTGTATTGCCTGAGCTGGGTGTGTTTGACAGGCTAGTCAAAAATCACTTGACTATAGATGTGAGGGTCTGTTTCTGAACCATCAGTTCATTTCCATTGGTCTATGTATCTGTCTTCAGTATCATACTGTTTTTAATACTGTAGCTAGATAATATGATTTAAAGTCCAGAAGTGAGAGTCCTCCAACTTTGCTTTTCCTTTTTAAGATGTTCTGGCTATTCCGGACCCCTTACCCTTCTGAATAAATTTGATTATCATGTTTTATATTTATTTAAAAATACTGATGGAATTTTTATCAGGATTGCATTGAATCGGTTTATCCATTTGGGTAGAATTGCGATTTTAATGATATTTAGTCTTCCAATCCATGAGCATGGAATGTTCTTCCAATTATCTAGGTCTTTTTAAAATTTCTTTTAATAATGCATTATAGTTTTCTGAATACATGTGCTTTACATCGTTGCTTAAGTTTACTCCTAAATACCTGATTCTTGGGGAGCTGGTGTAGCTCAATGGTTGAGTGCATACTTCCCTTCTATGAGGGCATGGGTTCAGTAACTCCCCTCCTCAAAAACACACACACACACACACACACACACAAACACAAAACAACAACAAAATAAATCTGATTCTTTTAGTTGCTATTGTAATGAAATTTTTCTTCCTGACTTCCTCCTCAGATTGCGCTTTAGTAATGTCTTTTAAAGTCTGTTTCATCTTATATAAGTATAGCTACTCAGGCTTTTTTGTTGTTGTTGTTCCTGCATGTATGGAATATCTTTTTCCTGTCTTTCACTTTCAATCTATTGGTATCAATGAGGCTAAGGTGAGTCTCATGCAGACAGCATATAGGTGGCTCATATTTTCTTATCCATTCTGCCACTCTGTGTCTTTTGATTGGGGACTTTAATCCATCAACATTCAAAGTTACTACTCTAAAGGAAGTTCTTATTTCACCCATTTTGACCTTTGGGTTTTATCTGTCACATTTTATTTTCACCACTCTTTCGAGACTTTTAGTTACTCTTACTGATAGAATCTTCATTTCTAGATTCCCGTCCAAGCCTCTCTTTCCTGTCTTTTTTTTACAAATTGTATCACATCCTTTAGTATTTCCTGCAAAGCCGGTCTCTTGGTTATAAACTCTGTCAGTTTCTGTTTATCTGTGAATATTCTAAACTCATCCTCATTTTTGAAAGACAATCTTGCCAGATAGAAAATTCTTGGTTGGAAGCTTTTCTCTTGCAGTATCCTAAATATATCATATGACTCTCTTCTTGCTTCCATGGTTTCTGATGAGAAATCAGCACTTAATCTTATTGGGTATCCCTTATATGTTATGCATTGCTTTTCCCTTGCTGCTCTTAGAATTCTTTCTTTGTCTTTGGCATTTGACATTACGATTAGTATGTGTCTTGGAGTTGGTCTATTTGGATTTATTTGGATGGGAGTACTTTGTGCTTCTTGGACACAGAAATCTGCGTCTTTCAATAGGGTCGGGAAATTTTCTACCATTATTTCTTCAAATATTCCTTCTGCCTCTTTTCCTTTCTCTTCTCCTTCTGGGGCACCCATGACATGTATGTTTGCATGTTTCTTGTTGTCATTTAGTTCCATGAGACCTTATGCAATTTTTTTCATTCTTTTCTTCATCTATTCTTTTGTATGTTTGCTTTCAAAGGCCATTTCTTCAAGCTCACCAATCCATTCTTCTGCCTCCTCAATCTGTGGTGTTATTTGTCTAAAATGTTGAATTTTAAAATTCATTGTATGTTGAATTTTAATAATTTATATTCATTTTCTTAATTATTAGTTACACATTGCTACAGTATCTAGACCATTACTTCTTTCATTCATTCTGCACATAATCAGTGTATCCCATGTAACTGTTCTAGGCACTGGGCCTGAATTAGATCAGCATCTTAATAGAGCTTTTCTTTAGCAGTTTCTGTTCATTGACAATATGAAGAGTTCAATATATATCATATTTCTTTATTGTCTCTAATCAACTCAATTTTCTATAGCATCCACTTTGCCTATTTGGTAGGCTTTATGCCAAGGTGTTGGGGCAGTGTCAATGAGTCAAGGTGACTGCCTGTTGATCAGCTGCCCACAGAGGTCAGCATGGAGCTGTCTATTGTCTCTGCCTTCATGCTTTGGGCAGGTCCAGAACACACAGGAGACATGGATATCACTGGGGAATGGGCAAACCAGAGGCCCTGGCTCCCATGCTTGGAAAGGCACCAGAATGCCAGAGCTTGCATGCTTGAGAAGGTAACCTGGATGAGGAGGACAAGAATAATATGCCAGCTGCTCAGAAGATACCATGAATCTAAGAAGATTGCCCCAGAGGAAGCAACCCTGGTCCCCCCCACCAGGGACAAAGACTCTTGAGAAATTCACAGCAGTGAGTTAGAGCTCCACGCATAACTAGGCACAGGAACTGAAGACCACAGAGACCCTGGGCAGAACACCTGCTGTTGAGGACTGCTGCAAAGAAAGGGGAACTGGGAGGTGGGGCAAGGAAAATGCAGCAGAAGAGTGGCCACGTGCTGCATTCACTGAAGTCTATTATTGTCAGCTGGACTCCTTAAAGGCAAAACTGAATTTTCTGTAGTAATCCATCTTTCTAGATTGACCCTATCTGGCTAGCCAGGATGGATACCCTGAGGAGAAAGAAACTAGAGGTGGAAAATTGTCATAGAAAGAATAAAATTGGAAAGTGATATGAACTGAATGCAATAAGACAGGAGGGTCCCAGAACTGTAAAGTGTAAAGAAAAGGGGACTCTGAGTGAAGGAAGGAATTTAAACCAATCTTAGGAGCTGGGAAGAAAATTCTTCTAAAAAAATTACAACATGTCAAGATTCCTAGAGAAGGAACAGAGGAAAGGAAGCTTTCTCCTGCAGGTGAAACAACTGCACAAAATTTGTTTTTCATTTTGCTCTTGTTATTTGCATAGAAAAATTTTACCTTCCAGACCTTCAGTGTCTTCTGTCTGCATTTTACCAGTCCTTTGGTGCTAATCAACAGTGGTGGCAGGATTCTAAAAATCCATACTATTCTTATTAAAATTTGAACTCTTAAATCCAAGTACCAACTTCCAAAGTAGGTAGGTGGTGGATGCCATACCAAGACTTTTTGTTGCATCTAAAGATTCCATGAGAAGACTTCCATTTCAAGGCAAGAACCTGCTTTTGGAATTTAAAATGGATCAGCTTCTTTCACTTAGCAATATGCATTTAAGATTCATCTAAGACTGAATGGATTGATAGCTCATTCATTTTTTAAAAAAAATTATGAATTTATTTTTTATACCAATGTGACAAGTTACTCAGTTAACACAAGAAAATAACTATAGTAACAATAAATCTGCTTTAGTCAGTGGTTACACTCCCTGCTTATGTTTGTTCATTCCTCATCTTGAGGGATTTGGTACAATGTCCACTCAGCTTCAGCCTAAGAAGGGATATAGATATTGTGGGGTAGAAGAATAGAATTGTTTTGCTTGTAGTCAGTTACTCCTTGCTTTTGTTATGGGTCTTGTCCATTGTCATCATTTTGTTAGTTGTCAAGGGCAGGCCCAAAGAACTGGAGAGTTGGCCACGTCTGTTGTGTTTCAGGGCTTAATTTGCAGAGGAACAATCTGAAGTCTTTAAGTCTATGAGAAATATATTTAACAGGTAATTTGAAAATTACAGTTTCAAATAAAAGAAGAATCATAATTAGGGGATTTATAAAAGAGTATAACTATATTATATTGGGGAAATAACTTTTCATGTATTTCCAGTTAGACCCTGCCAAAGAGTTGATTTCATGTGGCTGTGTGGCTTGCCTAAGGTGTCCAGATGCCCCTAAGGGCCTTAGGAGCACTTTTGTTTGAGGCTGTGTTTACTGTGGCAGTTGCATCTGGCTGACACCTACCTGAGCATAACTTATGGAATGATCTCCTCACTCACTTTGAAATCTCTTAGCCATAAAAACTCTATTTGTTTACTCTTTCCCCCTATGGTTTTTGGGTGTACATAAGTTTTCAGTAAATTTCTAGTAGCATGATAACTGTACCATGTGGAAGACTATTTAATTATTATATAAAATAAAATGCTGAAATCTATTCCATATAAAGAGTCTGTCTTCTTTTAGTTTTCGTTTTTTTCCTTTCCTGTTACCCAACAGAGATTACTCTTCCTTCTATTTGAACTTGTGCAATGCTGATGACCATACTAAGCATTTAATAAAACTTTCATTCACCTGAAATATTTTAAAGTTCAGGAGAAGTTTGAAGAATGGCATTAGTGCCTTAGGTACTTCATTCCCCTTGGTACTTACCACCTCTCTCCAGGGTCCTTCACTTTTCTGTACTGATTGATCACTTCAGGGTACTTCTTCAGAGATGTATCTGCATAGTAAGCAATTTAACAGTTGCTTGTGGATTTGACTCATAAAAGTTACCCTTTTCAAAGATCCCTGGGCACTTACTATAAAAACTTCATGCAATGATAAACTTAATCTTTTGGACTGACTGAAAGAACTTGCCGTGACTTGGTTAGATCATAGTCTTCTGGGTATTTGGACACACTGGACAGATTCTCAGCTGAGTGGTGCCAGAAATTGATTTAGCTAATATATTCTGGGTGTGCTAGATATAAATTTCCCTGTAATCCATTGCAGATTTTTTTAAATAAGACTAGAGCATGATGTCTTCTTTCTGCTTTTGAAGGGAAAAATTAGAGAAGAGGATAAAGTTACTATTTGAGTACTCAAAAGCATTTCTGAGAGTAGGATAAATAATCTGTGGGCTGAAGCAGGAAGAGTAATAGGAAGCAAAAGAAGGCTCTGGCAGTTTTGCTGAATCCCAGTTCTTTTCCTTGGTCCTAATTTGCTTTTGTAGAAGATAAGTTTTATAGATTGAAAGCTTGATAAGTAATTTTGGCAAAGAGAACACGGTGTTGTAAGTCTGGGGTGCTTAGGTGGTGATGAGACCCATGTGTCTTGAAAAGCCCATACAGTAACTTCCCTTATCCTCTCCCAACAAATTTAGCATCTCTTGTCCCATATTAAGACTTTAAATGGATGAAAAAGAACATGACAAGGACTTGAATTTTAACACATCAGATAGAAAAAAAATGTGTGTGATGGTGAGTTGTGTCCCTTTGCTTTGAATCTGTAGTTGCTAAGTGTATTCTGGAACTCTCTTAAAAGTTGAAATGCAGGGGCCGGCTAGATAGCCCAGTGGATAGGGTGCCGGCATACCACATGGGAGGCCCCGGGTTCGGTTCCCGGGGACCTCTCCTAGCGGGCAT
>PVKH010018879.1:0-15003 GCA_004027955.1 Chaetophractus vellerosus | reverse complement strand
CATGGGCGGGCCGGAGCCGCCGTGGGCAGGGCAAAAAGCTGCCACGGACAGGCAAAAGCCGCCACGGGCAGGGCAGGTCGCCTGCAAATCGAGCACAGCCAGCCACCCGCGAACTGAAAAAAGCCGGCCGTGATGGAAGCAGAAGCCACCCACAAGCGGGGAAAGCCGCGCCTGCGCAGTGACCAAGTCTCGGCGCGTCGCCGCAACAGGGGGGGAAGGGGAGATATGTAATAAAATAAATAAATCTTAAAAAAAAAAAAAAAAAAAAAAGACAAATCAATGATCAATCTACAAACTTAGACTAATCTTCAACTATTTGGGTAACAATAAACAACTATATACTGATATTACAATGCTTTGACTGCAAGAATAATTTTTATTCCAGTTCAAAAACTTATTCAACAAGTGAAATATATGACAGTTTTGGAATTTGTAAAAGGACCTATGCATAAGAATCTCTATATATCATGATGAAACTAAAGACAAAAACTGATAGGAAAGGTATCTGAGTTTCTCTGAATTAAGAACTACAGCTTGCTAGCAATAAATATTGCAGACCCTGCCCCACCCCACCCCCCAAAAGGTGTTCACAAACATCATCTCAAACTTAACAAATAAGTTATGGAACTATTTGACTATGAAGAAGGAGGAAATACTAGGCATAAATGTATAACTCTCACCTCCCCATTCCTTCAACCAGCATAGTCATAAGGGCTTTTCAGCATTTGGAAATATCTGCATAAAAGTTTGCTTACCTCTAAATAGCAGTTCCATTAACATACTTTGTTTTTAAAAATCACACTTTATATTATTTCATATTTAATTTTTCATGATTAAATTTTCTTTAATATAATGTTTTGGGTTGTTGTTGTTTTTAAGGCAGTACCAGGGATTGAACCCGGGACCATGTACATGAGAAGCAGGCACTCAACCACTGAGCTATACCCACTCACCATTTCATTAGTTTTTTAAAAACATTTTATTACAGGAAATAAAACTTTAATATATTTTATTATATTATATTACAATGTAGTTAGTGACATTATATTCCCTCCTAACTTCTAATAGCATATATACCCACCATTTTTGGCCTCCAGCAATTTATTGATGATGTTACTAAGGTCAGCAATTTCAGAGGCTGCAGGAATTGAGAAGGGAACATCATCTACAGCATATCTATAAGAAAGAAATGATGTCAAGATCAATTTTACAGATATTTCAACAAATGTGTGTTTTTTCATTCAACAAACATTTACTGGGTACAGACTCCATGCCAGACAATTTGCTATTGGGGGTAAACAAAAATTAAGACACAGTTGCTATCCTCAGAAGGAGATCATCTGGTAATTACAGAAATTACAATAAAGCTATGTAAGAACAATGTCATAAATGCTATTTTTAAAATGAGGCAGAAAGAAGCAATAGGACATATCAACTACAGAAAAGGATGCTGGATAAAGCAGAATCTGAAAAGATACACAAAGGCAACTCCAGAGCTGTATTTAGTAAAGAGAGTTTTTGCCATGTGGGAGAAGGTGTAGGCAGAAAGAGGGAATATCCTCAAGCAGCAAAGCAACAAATAAAGAGGCTGCACATGTGACCTATTGCAGAAAGTTTGATTTTGCAGTCAGTGACCAAAGATAAGGCTAAAGAGATGAAAGAGGTTTTATTTCTTTCCTTAGGCAGTGAGGAACCATGACAGCAGTCCAACTTAACAAATAACATTGCCCAAATTTTAAATTTTTCTGACAGTACCATGGAGATTGGATTAGAGGAACACATAACAGGAGACAGGTTAGGAGACTCTTTTAAGAGAGAATGGGAGAAATATTTGCAAATCATATATCTGAAAAGCAACCTGTATCTAGAACATAGAGAGAACACTTACAACTCAAAAAAAAAGGGCAACCCAATTAAACGGGCAAAGTATCTGAAAAGACATTTCTCCAAAGAAGATATGCATATAAATAGCCAATAAGCACATGAAAAGATACTCAACATAGAAAAACCATAATGAGCTATAACCTCACACCCACTGGAATACTATAACAAAGACTGATAATGACATGTGTTGGGAGGATATGGAGAATTTTGAACCCTCATACACTACTAGTGAGAATATAAATCCTTAAAAAATTTTTTTCTCAATAGGGAATGGGAAGTTAAGGCTTAAAATGTAGATTTGCTTTATGGAACGAAGGAAATGGTTCAGTAATGGATGGTAGCACAACATTGTGAATATCATTAACAGCAATGAAATATTTATCTTCTGTGATTAAAAGGGGGAAATACTAGGTTGTATATATGTTACTAGAATAAAAAAAAATCCACAGTACTGTAGTACACAGTGAACCCTAAGTTAAACCATGGGCTATAGTTAATAGTACAATTTTCAAGATGTGCTTTCATCAATTGTTACACATGTTACCACTCCAATGGAAGATGTTAATATGGGTGTTATATGGGAATTCAGTATTTACAAATGATTGTTCTGTAAACCCACAACTTCTGTAATAAAAAAAAATTTTAATACATTTTTTAAAAATGGAGAGACATGTAGAGAGACGGCACACATGATGGTGGGGACGTTTCACATACAGAGACAACGTGTGTGATGGCGGTGGATCAGTGTAGGGGTTTGTTCAGCATTGAGAGAAAGTCATGTTGTATATCAAAAGCTGGGATATTTCATATTTTCATAAGTGCCTTGTTTCTCTTTAGAATTGATCTGATAAATAAATAAATCTTTTTAAAAAATGTTATCTGGAAGCAAAAAAACTATCTACTAGATATCAATACTTGACAGGATCTGTGGTACCATATATAATAAACTTAAGTGCCAGCAAAAACCATGGTCTCTTCCTTCATGGACTCTGCAAAATAAAGAGGACAAAAAAAATCTTCAATAAATTACATATCTTAATGTAAAAAGAATATGGAGGCAGTTGATACAACTTCCTTAGTTCTAAACATTTCTCCAAACAGGAAATACAAATGTCCAAATAGCACATAAAAAAAAAAATTCAATATCACTAGCTATTTGGGAAATGCAAATTAAAAGGACAATGAGATACCATCTCATACTGCATAGAATGGCCATTATTCAAAAAACAGAAAGCAGTAAATGCTAGAGAGGATGTGGAGAAAAAGGAACACTCCTTCCAGGTTGGTAAGAATGGTAAATGGTGCAGCCTCTGTGGAAGACAGTTTGGTGGTTCCTCTAGAAACTAAATATAGAACTGTCATATGATCCAGCAATTCCTATACTGGGAATATATCCAGAACTGAAAACTGTGACATGAAAACACATTTGCACACCAATGTTCATAGCAGCGTTATTCACAATTGCCAAAAGATGGAAACAACCCAGGTGTCCATCAACTGATGAATGGATAAACAAATTGCAGTGTATACACTTGATGGATTATGCAGCATTAAGAAGAAATAAAGTCATGAAGCATATAACATGGATGAACCTGGAGGACATTATGTTAGAGTGAAGCAAGCCAGGCACACAAGGATAAATACTGTATGATTGTGCTATTATGAACTAAGTACATTGTGTAACTCATAGAGTTAATATTAGAATATAGGTCACTAGAAAATAGGAGGGAAGAGAATGGAAAACTGAGGGTTAATCTATGCAGAACTGGTAAAAAGGTTGTTTGTAAATCTTTGGAAATTAATAGAAATGGTTAAAGCATATCACGGTGTTTGCAACTAGCAGTGCTATTGTATGGGTGGTATGCCAGTGGTTAAAAGAGAAAGTCTAAGGTCAGTTATATTACTAGAAGGAAAGCTAAAAACTAACAGGGACTGCATAAGATAGTAAAACCTCAAGTAAAACATGAATTTGGGTGATATTGCATATAGAAAACTTTTTTTTTACAAAATATAAATACAAATATACTAGAGGGAAGGAAAAATAGCTATGTACAGCAAAGAGACTGACAGGTGATGAGTTCTGTTCGTTTGTTGCTTTATTACTATTATTATTGGAATAATGAAAGTATTCTAAGAATGAAGTGATGAATGCACAAATATGTGATTACTATGAATACCACTGATTGTACACTTTGGATGGATTTATGCTTTATCAATAAAATTGTATCAGTAAAATTGATTTGTTAAAAAAACACAAAATGGCAGAATACGAATGTAAAAAGCAAGGAAAAGATATATCAGGCACACAGAAAACACAAAAAAAGATTATGAAGCTTAATAAACAGTCTTTAAGACAAATTACACACCCCCTCAAACTAAACTAAAAAATACAATGGTCAGGCTATTATGTCAACACATTCTCTGAGAAGCACACTAGGTATGTATGTATATATATTTATGTGCACTGACAACACGATAAAAGTCCAGACAACACAGTAAGGAACAATACAAGAGGAGTTAGTATGATTTACCAGATCAATTTATAAAGCTACAAACACAAAATCAAACGTATACTCTTCACTCAGGTGGGAGTTTTCTTGCTTATGCAACAAATATTTACTGATTATTAATCATTAGCATCAGAAGAACTTGACAAACATTTGTTGAATGAATGACCGAGTCAATCCAAGAAGTTTAAAAAGTCTGCTCTCAAGGAATTTACAATACAGTTGAAACCACAAAAAGTTAATTAATAATGCAATATATATCGCAAGGTAGCATATAATTTGGTTTCATATGAGTGCTACAGACCTGGGTAACTTTCAGCTATAAAAACCTAGGAATCATTTTTGAAACTGCCATTTTTAATTAAAAGAACTTTACTCTGTATTCATTGTAGAGCTCTGCTTATTACTACATTAATAAGTAATATTATTAGCTGAGAAGTTAGCTGAAGAAATAACTATCCTTGCAATGAAAGAATCACAGGCACCTTGAGAGTTGCAGGCACTTGGTCACTCAAACAGACATTAGGTGCTACAGGACTTCAGCTCTGAGAAATTGCTCGGCTCTAACGGTGGAGAAAGAAAGTAAAGAGAGAATTTGAGCTAAGTCTTAAAGAAGAGGTAAAATTTTCATAGGAGGGGATTCTGGGCAAGTTAAATAATTTGGTAAAAATGTTTGTATTATATATAAATACACAACTGTGTATCTGAATTGACTCCACATTCTTATCAAAAACCAGTTCTACTAACCATCTATTCAGAGCTCCACTTTCTAGCCTGGTTCTTTGAAAGAAAATGACGTTTTCAGAAGCGGTGAAACACCACTCTAAAACAGCCTGTAAGAACATGGCCCCTCAGTCACTTTTTAAGCTTCCAGGCCACTTTTCATTGTTAAATTACCTATGTAGAGTGTTTATTGCGAAAACAAACTTGAAGCCCTTCAGACAACTCCAGAATCACAATTTGAGTTTTATAAAGGGGGGCGGGCTGTAGCCCAATTGGTAGGGCGCCGGTTTACCACATAGGAGGCCCCAGGTTGGGTTCCTAGTGCCTCCTCAAGCGGGCAGACCGACTTGAGAAAGCAAGCGGCTGTGGACAGGCAGGCGGATGCGTGTGGTGAGCTGACACGCTGGTTGCTGCAGCAGGGGGAGACAAGCGGACACAGAAGGGTGCAAAAAATGAACACAGTAAGAACAAGCAGAAAGGGGGGGGGGGATATGTAATAAATAAAAAATAAAATCTTAAAAAAAAAAGTTTTATAAAGGGAACAGATGTGGCTCAGGCAGTTGGTCACCAGCCTCCCACATGGGAGGTCCTGGGTTCAGTTCCCCATGCCTCCTAGAAGAAACAAGCAGGGGGCTGGCTGTAGCCCAATTGGTAGGGCTCCAGTTTACCAAATGGGAGGCCCCGGGTTCGGTTTCCCAGGCCTCCTCAAGCGGGCAGACCGCCTTGAGAAGGCAAGCCAACTGGGCCAGGGCAGGCCCCGGTAAGCAGCGCAATTCCCTGCGAGCCCACGGTAAGCTGACTTGTGGTGTCACTGCAGCAGGGGGAGACAAGCAGACACAGAAGAACTCAAAAATGAACACAGGAAGAACAAGCAGAAAGGGGGAGATATAAAATAAAAAAAAAAAAAATCTAAAAAAAAAAAGAAATAAGCAAACCAGCAAAAAAAAAAAAAAGAAAAAAGCAACAATGAGCAAGAACAACGAGCAGACAACAGCGAGCAAATAGGCGAGGGAGCCATGAGAGGGGGACCGGTAAATGGAATCCGCTGTGCTAGGAGATAACCTGGGGGCCGCTGGCCTGTCCGTGAAAAGTCCTCACATGACATCAATTCCACCTAAGAGGAAAACGGCTTAAGTAATGTATTCGGGAAAAAAGTGAATTGACAGCAAAGATACCCGGAGAGCCACGAGGTCACGACGAGAAGATCTTTTCAAAGGATCTCAGGATGAGGAGTGGAGAGGAGGACGCTTACTTACTTCTTGTTGTCGGTGTAGAAGCGTGTCTGGAGCTGAGCCATGGCGGGGATGAGTATTCACGAGACTTGCCCACAGAAACCTAAGAGGGTAATAGTCAAAAAAATGGGTCCTCTAGTCTCTTAGAACTAGAAAAAGAGGAAGCTCAAAATTTGACCGCACAGGTAAGAGAGAAGCTTCAATCGAAATCCGGCTTCGGCTTTCTTTCCTTGGGTCTTCACAGCGGACAGCACCATGAGGCCGCTCTTCCACAGAGGCCCAGCCCACAAACATCAACTACCTATCGCTAGAGTTAGGAATTATTGATTAGTAAAGCCTAGCCTTAAAGGCGGCGTGTCCTTTTCATCACTTTTTGGATGGTTTTCAATATAATTAGGCCCGTGATCGATTAGGAAGATATCGAAAGCTCCGACTCAAATCTGTTTTTGTTTTAACATTTTCAAGTGGATGCCCTCTGACAATACTTCAAACACAGCTCCTAGACCCACAACCTCCTGAAAGCAACCCTTCTCAAATGCTATGATCTCTGGGAATTGTAGTCTTTTTTTGCTACGCAGCCCTCGGGTTATCTTATTTGTACTGACTCCTCCCAACTCCCAGCCAGATAGTTATTAAATTCTATCAGCCTTCAGCTTTGATTGGCTAAAGTCTTGTGCGGTTTCCTTTCCCATTCATAATCCCAGCCAGGACCTTACTCTCTTAATTTCCCCTTTGCTCGCACCTCTAGCTTCGGGTTTTAGATCCAGGTGAGGGGCGGGAATACGGAAAAAGAGCGAATCAGAAGGGAAACAGGCAATGGTGGCCGATTGGGGTCTT
Source organism: Chaetophractus vellerosus (assembly GCA_004027955.1). Classification (NCBI taxonomy): domain Eukaryota; kingdom Metazoa; phylum Chordata; class Mammalia; order Cingulata; family Chlamyphoridae; genus Chaetophractus; species Chaetophractus vellerosus. The sequence continues at coordinate 7,820 of PVKH010018879.1, read as the reverse complement.
ATCTCACGGGACTACGCTGCGCGTTCCTGGAGGGGTGCGCCTGCGCATTGTTCTGGTCTCCATGGCGGGGCCTCGGAGCCAAGTCGAGGTTGAGTAAACTCGTTTTGAATTTTCTCCCCTCTGCTCCGGCGCTTTGTGGACTTCCCTCTTGGCCCCTAGGCCCTCTCGGCGGCGGAGGAGCTGAGGGAGAGGGAGGTTTGGCAGAACTGTCTGCGTCTACGGACCTGACACCACCTCCCAACCCCCTTCTCTTCCTCCTGCCTCCTCCCGTCACCTCCTGACCCGCCCGGGCTTTGAACAACCGCCGGCCCCCGCCCCGCCGCAGTAGCCGTGCGCTGGCGGGACCTTCCGCGCTTGCCCTCTGTGCCTTTTCGGGACCCAACAAGGCGGGCTCTACTCACCCCGGCCTTTGAGGTGGCTCCAGGGTCCCTGGGAGACTGGCTGAAGGAGAAGGATGTTTGGTATCTTGAAGAGGGTTGCTAAGCCTGAAGCCGCGGAGAAGGACCCAGATCCCTCACTCCGCCCCGCTTTTTCGGGTTCTTTTTTTTCCTTTTCTGAGCCCCTTATAGCTTACGTTTAGAAGGGAAAAGGCGTCCTCTCACTCCTCTCCCCCGCTTTTTGATCTTTTATTTTGTTTGAAGCTACCTATGCCTTATTCTCAATGGTCCCGAGAAATACTGATTGAATTTAGTTGGTTTTCTGAGGGAGGTAGGATGGATGGAGAGATACTCTCCAGATCCCAAAGTCACTTTTTAAGGCGTTAGCCAGAAAAGTTTCAAGAAGGGGACTTCAAGAGATTGCCGTTTAGAATCAGGCAGAAAATGGATTGCAAAATGTGTGGTCAGAGCGGTATGTGTGCAGGTGAAGGCAGTTACAGCTTTCCTTTTTTAAAAAAAAAGTTTCTTAAAGATGTACCACATTTAAGTTAACTCCTAATATTTAAATCAATTATAGAAAATGAGAAGTGATTTAAACAATTTTAAGAGAATAATCTTTTATCAGAGAACAGTGACAATGAAACTAGGACTATTTTCAATTTACTCATATTTTTAGAATGTGGACCCTGGAACCAGAATGTCTGGATTCGAATCCTGCCTCAGCAACTTATTTATCCTCTCTGTGTCACATTTTTGTCAACTGTGAAAATTAAATGCCATATAGGAAGCTCTCAGTAAATGTTAATATTATTACCACCATTATTTTTTAGATGTCAGTTTAACTCGAAGCTTTGCCAAAGTGAACTTAAATAAGGGAGACTAGTCAACATGGTTGGAGGAATAAAATGAGGAAACCTGTGGGCTGAAGTCCTAGGAGATCACTTGTTAGGACTGAGCTTGATGATAGAAGAAGTGGCCATTTAATCCTATGTTAAGGGTGAGATTTTAAACGTTACATAAATTGGGGCACCAGAAGCTTTCACTTAATTGAAATCTTGCCATTGAGTTCCTATTTTCTGATTTGGTAAAAGTGGAATGAAATTTGCCAGGTTTATACATCATTCTCTTTTAATCATAAGTTATTTTTTAGTTACAGCAGTAAAACTGGCTGGATTAAAATTCATAGAACCTGAAATAATCTTCAATTAGGTTCTGTTTTAGATAATTTTTATTATTAAAAGTATATAATTGGTTAAAATATTTTGGAAAAAATGTATAGTTAATCAGCCGGTTAATACGTTTTTCCCTATTGTTAATTTGAAATTTTTCAAAATAAGAAAACGTGATACCTGATACTTTAAAGGTAATGCAGTTTGATCTTACTTTAAACTGAAAAGTATCAGTAAGATACAGAACCTGAATATATTCTTAATATGATAAAATTTAATTTGCAAAGCAGAAATGTTGAATTCACTAAAATACTCATTAGAGTGAAACACTTAAAGGAAAGGTTATATTTAAAAGGGCTCCAAAATAACTGAACACCCAGTGTGATTTTTTTTTTTTCACAATGGTGACTTGTGTGCCCGGTTTGGGGTTGCCTCCAAAGCAATACCTAGGATAGTTAATGCTTTTACTTTGAGTTTTGTTTTGTTTTTAAGGTGGGTTAGAGCAATAACTGAAAACTTTTGGTTCTTAATGATTTCTTTCACAATTCATTTACTGTGGTCCTCATGAAGACATTTTCATTTGGAGAATTACAGATGTCTAGCTTGTGAAATATATTTCTCTTTATTATACTTTATTTTTTCTCGATATATATAATGGCATAGTATGGTATGGTATAAGGACTATGCATGGTCTTTAGAGTCCTATTTTTTTTTTTTACTACTTGGTTTTTAAATCTAATCGCTAATGCTCTCTGATATTAAGCAAGTTCCTTGACAGCTTTGGTTCTCTTATAAATGGAGATAATACCTACTTTAGAGTCATTGTGAGGATTAAATAAAATAATTTTAACAGAATAAGAAATGGTAAAAACCAAGATTATAGGAATGATTATAGGAAGGGCAACCCTTAGAAAAGAGAAATGAACACCAGCCTTGAATTTTTTCATGCTATCTGAAAAGGTGAAATAGGTTATTGTTTATATATATTTACATACCTTTAAATTTTTTGATGTTGGTTTAATACACTACAACTTTTCAAAACCCATCTTTAAAAAATAAATTACTCTATTAAAATATTTGTGAATTAGGAGTCTTGATTTAATTTTTGTGCTACAGATTCATGGTAATTTTGTAAAAATCATAACAGGAACATTATATCATTTACCTACCTCTAAAAGATGAGGGAATTTTTATTTACTAAAGTGCTTTTGATCCATATTTTTCAATTTAGTTAATAAGATCTGACACTGATATTGAAAAGATTTAGAGAGTCTCTAAATTTTGAGACGTTAACCAAGGTGCCTGGAATTAAGAGAAATTCTAAAACTAACCTTCAAGGGGCTTCATCCTAACATTATCTGTTTGGGGATTTATTCTCAGATTGTTTCAACAGGTATATCTTAACCAAAATAAAAGTTAATAAGGGAAACTCAACAGCATAATCAGATGTTAAGATTTTTTAGAAATTGCAGTCAAAAATTACTAATAAAGCTTGGAAAAAATAATATTGCTGTGGAACAAAATCAACATAGAACAGTAGTCCAAGTATGATCCTTTACACAGATATGAGTAGCATTAGCCTGAACAGTCTCTTTGCCCTTTGACGTATTCGCTGTGTATAAACAATAAAAAGCCCTTCCTCCTTATAAATAACACCGAATTTCAATTTTACAGTATTTACTTAATCTTTGCTTTTGCTAAAAGATAAAATCCACTTTCATAATGTGGTATGAAACATTCTAGAAAGCAATTTGCCAGCAAAATTTAATGCCTTTGTGTATTTCCTTAAGTCAAATCATTAACTGTGTAGACTCCAAATTTAATACTTTCTTACTTTCTGCTCTATCCAATGTCAATACTTCTTGCCTAAGAAATAAGCTTGTCAAATCAATTCCAGGATTGCTTTTTGTTGGGGGCGGGGTGGGGAGTTCTTTATTTTTAAGCTTCCTGTGGCTCCAAAAGATTCTCTAATAGTAAATACAGTGAGAAAAAAGTAATTTGCTGTGGAGGTCTTTGTTTCAGTGATAGTTATAGAATATAAACTTTGAAACAAAACCCTAGTCCAAATCCCTACTTTTAGATTAAGATACAGGCACAAAGAGGTTAAGTCATTTAACCTCAGCACACAGAATTATCTGTAAAGTCAGTCCTAATCTTTAGATTTCTTCAACTGAGTCTAGTGATGGTTCTACTATACCAGGCTAGTAATAGCTATTTTATAATAAACCCTGCATAGTGATATCTAGTGGTTTTCTTTATGTGTAGGAAAATGTACATTGAATACCTTCTCATTACAGAGAAATGGCTACTGCGAAGACATAATTATAGCTTTGACATAAATGAAGCTACAACTATCATGACTTAGTGCCCCAAAAAGGAAGAACTCCAGTGGACAAAAAAGGGCATTTCTGGGGGTAGTAGAATGCTTGAGGCCTGGAATTTAAACTTGAGCACCTGCTTGAAGGTAATCATTTTGTTTTTAACTAATGAAAGTAACAGCTCCATAAAAGTTAACTATTATCCTATCACATGTTAATGAAAAAGCCAAATTACACTTTGTTCTGTTTATGGTTACCAGTTATAGTTCATATACCTAGTTATTTAATATTAATATTTTCATTCTTAAAATCTATACTTGTCGTCGTCCGCTGTTCGGCGACGACCTCGCTCACAGGGACAACAGAGACCGGCTACCGGCGACGACCCTGCCCGCCATGGGGTTTTGGCTAGCCGCCTCCGGGTGGTCTCCCGGTGGCTCTCCCCGACCAGTCAGGAGACAAGGGAGCCTCCAAGTGGCCCTCCCCAACCAGATATGAGGCAAAAGGGGGGACAGCGGGGAAGGTGAGAAAAGGGGAGAGAGGGGGTTTTGGCTCGCTGGGCTCAAGGCTCCGAGCTGGCCAGGCTCGGGTGCCCCGGGCACAGCAGGCCGGGCAACGGGGCCCGTCGGGCTCAGGTGCCTTCGAGTGCGACGGGCCAGGAATCAGGGGCTGCGCACAATGAGGAGGAGGCGGCTGGGCAGCTGGTGGAGGGATGAGCTACGAACGGAGCACACGAGAGCACACACGCTGACTCCGGAGACGAGGCTGGGCGACCAAGTCTAACTTTATTGGAAAAACGCTGCTACTTATAACATGTGGGGGTAAGGGGAGGAGGGAGTGCAACAGAGCAACTCCCGATTGGTGGGGACAAATAACGAATGGGGAAGCACAACTGGGCAGCCTCCGATTGGTGGAGGCTGGCGTGTGACAAGGCAGTCTCTGATTGGTGAAGGCTGGAATGCGACCAGGCAGCCTCCGATTGGTGGAGGCAGGTTTTGTGCCCATATATGGCCAGGCAGCTTCTTGCGGGCAGGGAGAGGCGGAGTTGTACTATGGGGGAAAGGGGAGGGGTGGAGAGAGGTGGAGCTGCACTGCAGCAGGGAGGGGAGGGGAAGGGGAGAGGAGGAGCCATGCCACTGTGGCGGTCAGTCATTAGCATAACTTGAGAGGCTTAGGGCTGCTGCTTGGGCTGCTGTTCTACCCCATTAAGCACTGGGGGCTTTTAGACTGCCCTAGATCCTCCCACATATACTTTGACATAGGGTAGTTGGAGGTAAGGATAATTTATAGCACATATAAAATACATACTTGCCACTGAGGATAGACGGGAAAATTGGGTATTTTAAGTCCCCTGCATTTGAGAGGACAGAAGCAAGTAATGCAAATTGATGGAAGAAATGAGGGAAGAAGGAGTAATACTTTCCATTGCATTCAAATTACTTTAAAGAAAGTAGTGTGTACAACTTAAAAAAAATTTTTTTTGAGGTACCAGGGTCAGATTGAACCTGGGACCTCTTATGTGGTAAGCTGGCGCTCAACCGCTGAGCCACATTTACTTCCCTCAGTTGTTTTTTTCGTTTATTTTCCTTGTTTCTTTTTTGTTTTGTTTTTTGTTTTTAGGAGGCACCCAGGACCTCCCATGTGAGAGGTGGGTGCTTAACCGTTTGAGCCACATCTGCTCCCTAAAAATGTAATTTTAATCCCCATTTCAAATGTGGATTAGGTAAATATTCTGATATTGAAGCCCACTTTTCCATATAGAAACTACTTTTTCCCAAAGTAACTCCAGAAAACTTGTTTAGCCCACAATATAGATATACTGTGGTATGTACTTAAAGGAAACTTTTGTCCCCAGAAGACAGTAGCAATAGAAGTTATGTTTCTTCCTTTGGCAAAATCTCAATCTAGGTAAAATTCTGAAACAGATGGTTTATGTTTGGCAATTTTTCTTTTTCAATATTACAACCCCACCCCCACCCCTGTACTTGCCCCTTTAGTAGTGTACTTCCCTAGGGCCTTTATACTGTCTTAACTCTTCACTGCAACATTTAGCACAGCCCTGCCAAATCTCTCTAACTCCTCTGGAGCCAGAAGTATACTTGCTTTCTTACCTCCAAATTAAACTTTTGACTCCCTCAGAGTTCCTTTTTGACTCATCTTAAAGGAAGAAAGCTATTCTTGTATATATTTACACAAATTAATGATACTATCCCAAGAATCTTTTCTCATTAAAAGAAAATGCACAAAGAAAGGAAAAGAAAAAGAAAATGCTTATTAACTCCAATGAAAATTTCACTGATGAAATTTCAGATAGGATAAGTAAATAAAATGGGGGAAAAGTATTTAGGCCAATAGAGGTAACTTGCAGCAGGGTCAGGGCACCTATTAGGAAACCAGGAATACGTTTTTAAAATTATTTCCCCTAAGCTATTTGTATTTTTTACAACTCCTTCCCAAGCTTCACTTCTAAATCATTTCTGCAGGATGTTTTCTCAGTGGCAGCAATGCCTGCATGTAGAGAGAACTCTAGCTGTTGGTTGGTCAGAGAGATTTAGATTGTTTACCAGAGTACTTTTTGTATGTTGGGAACTACATCTAAATCAATTTCAATAAGAAAGGATAAGAATTAAAATGAACAAAAGGCTTCTTTCAGCATCTATAATTTATTTGTTAACCAATCCAAAAAAAAATTATTTTAAGCTACGGGTTTTTGAGTATGGAGGAAGGGATCTTTGCCTGTAACCTTGAAAGAGTTCCTATTAGTAGAAAAGAATATAGGCTTTGGGATCAACACATTAGTCCTGGCTAAGCCACTGAGTATGTCTGTAATCTTGGGAAAGTTACTTAACTTGGCTGACTCTGTTTCCTTATATGTAAATTGGAACAAGCAACTAAATTATGAGGTTGTTGAAATGATTAAATAAAACGATACATGGTATGTGAAACACTTAGCACAGTGCCTTATACATAGTAAGCACTCAATAGATGATAACCTTATAATCTTGACAATCAGTTTCCTTTTCTGTAAAATGGTGGTAATAGTAGTTTCTACTTTACAGGATAGTAGAGTGATTGTTAATTCTAGCTCATAATTATTAAGCACAGTAAGCATTCAATAAACACTAAGTTATTTTATAGCTATGGCAATTCATAATCTTAGTTTATTTATTCTATCATAATAGTGCTTATATTAAAAATCAAAGAAGACCCTCAGAAATATTTCTTAATCTTGATGTCATCATGTTTAGACAGTGACATTTTAAATATATTCAATTTACTTTAGAAAATTAAATTGTATTCTTGACAGCAAATATTTCAGTTTGACAAGTGCCTCAGTATGATTTTATTTTCACTTAAATCCAACTTTGTAAAAGTTTTCTCTTTAAATACAGCTCTTTTAGGTTTCTGTAAAGTACACTTAAACGTTAGTTGATATGGAGAGGGAGAACAGATGTAGCTCATTGGTTGAGCACCTGTTTCCCATGTATGAGGTCCTGGGTTCAATCCCTGATGCCTAAAAAAATTTTTTTTGGTGATAAATAATTGTTAAATGAATAAAAAATTTCATCATGCAATTCAACTATTAGAAACAAAATTTTTAAATTGGATGGGATCTTACAGCTCATGCGTAGCAACTCCTCATTTTGAAGAACTAGAAATTGAAATTCAGAAAAGTTAATTTGGATCCTTCATCAAATCTAAGCAAATTTAATATTCTTTACAACATTTATGGAATGTTTAGAAGATGCTTGTATGTTTTATAACAAGTTTTTATTTTATAAGATATATAAATACTTTTAAACTAAATACTAATATTGAAATAGAGCCTATTCACCTAAAAGTATAAATTTTTTTCAGTGTTTCAAAGGCAGTATATAGAACAGTATATTTTGAAGCATGCTACTAAGCCCAGATAAGATTTTTTTTTAAGATTTTTTTTTATTTATTTTATTTAT
>PVKH010018876.1:0-15004 GCA_004027955.1 Chaetophractus vellerosus | reverse complement strand
CTGTCTCTTCTATTCAAACCTATATGTGGTGCTGCAGTTTGTAGGTGTTCTTCCAGAGAGCAGAGTCTTCAGGCTGTCCATGTGCCATCTGGGTCCAGAAGCTCGGTGGAGATGCAACTACTACTCTATAACTCAATGGAGTCACCCAGGACACCTTGTGGGGAGATGATTATGGACAACAACTATCCAAGGGAATTGAGAGAGTCTGCAGCTGCAGGTAGGATAATCCCATCCATCATACCAATGGGGTGGATATAAGCCCCCTCTCACTTAGAGGTGGAGTGAACATCACCATCTTAGACTCCTGAGGATGGGGGAAGTGCTATGAACTAGAGTGGACTTATGGGTATTCTGTTATAGGCTTATTGTTATTCATGAAATGGAAGAAATTACAACATTAATGTGGAGTCAGAGGCCAGTGGACTCTTTGGGGGCAGGGAGAGGGAAAAGCAGTTGTAATACAAGGGCTTTTTCAGGATATGGGAATTATCCTGAGTGACATTGCATTGACAGATATAGGCCATGTTATATCATCATATAATATGCAGAACTGTGGGGGAGAAAGTGGTCTACTAGGTGAACTATGGTCCATGCTTAGTGGCAAAGCCCCAAGACATGTATATCTATTGCAGGTGATGTGCCACACTAATGAAGGATGTTTATGTGGGAGGTTGTGGGAGGTGTGGGAGGTGGGGCATGCAGGAATCCCTGTAATTTTTGTGTAAGATTTATGTAATCTAAGTATCTTTTAAAAAAGTGTATGTTCCAAAAATGTAAACTGTATTGTTAATTATTGACCATGGTTACTAACAATGCTTCAATATTTTTACATCAATTGTAACAAATGTACCATCCACATGTAAATTATTATTAATAGTGGAAAGGAGAAAAGGTGAAGGATATTGGATATATGAGAATCCTCTATATTCCATACATAACTTTCTGTAACCTAAAGCTTCTTTGAAGATAAAATGAAAAAAAAAAATAAGGAAAAAAATTCTTCACTCTTGTTGCATATAACTATGAATCTTGTTATCCAAGGAGTGAATCCAGGGGGTCATCTTGGGCCCTGAGGGGAGGGTGAGGGAGGAATAAAATAGATCAAAGAAGGGATATTTATTTGGCAGTGGGAGTGTTCTACGTGATCTTACAATGATGGACATAGGAATGGTAAATATCATCAAAATTTATAATAGTGTATTGTCCAAACTTAAACCATAATATAAACCATTGAACATGCTTAGTAGCTATGTTTCACTCTTTTGTATATCAGTTATAACAAAGGTACCATCCACATATAAAAAGGTATTAGTATGGGAGAGAGGAAAAGGGGAGGATGTTGGGTATATGAGAATATACAGTATTCTCTGCATGACTTTGCTGTGACCTAAAATTTCTTTGCAAACCAAATGAAAAATACTGAAACACTGGCAAATGAGTGGGGGAAGGTGCCTTGGTACAGACAGGACACAAGATATTGTGGTGATGAAAGGCAAAAATGTCAAAAAAAATTTTAAGTATTTTTTATTTTTTTAAATATTCCAATCTTTTCAGTTTTTGTATTTTTAGTTTTTGAAAATTTTCATGATTATTTTTCTTATTTTTAAACTTATAATTACAGATTCATTTTCCTATTAATTGTATTTGGCTATTACAATGGCTTCATTTTTGAAATGCTTTGGATCACAGAAGGATTACAACTATGGCAGGGGAGGATCAATGGTGTGGGGTGTCAGCGTCAGTGATGGGGGATGCATGCGAGTAATTTCATCTGAGCATACATATAAAGTATATAAAATTGTTCAAATGTTCTTTGAACTCCTTTCACAATTTTGTGTAGTTTTCTGTGTACAAGCCTTTCCTCCTTTAGTTAAGTTTAATCCTAATATTTGATTATTTTCATTGCTATAGCAAATGGATTTTTTGCTCATTACTGGTGTACAAAAATGGTACTGATTTATGTATTTTGGTCTTATATCCTGCCACTTTATTGAACTTGTTTATCAGCTCTAGAAGCTTTGTTGTATATTTCTCAGGGCTTTCCATGTATAGCATTATGTCATCTGCAAATAAAGAAATTTTATTTCTTCCTTTCCAATTTGGGATGCCTTTAAATCTTTTTCTTGCCAAAGTGCTCAAGCAAATACTTCAAACACAATGTTAAATAAGAGCAGAGTCAATGGGCATACTTGTTTTGTTCTAGATAATAGAGGGAAAGCCTTTATCACTTCAACATTTAATATGATGTTAGCTTTGTGGTTTTCATACATACCTTTATCACGCTGAGGAAGGTTCCTTCTAGTCCTATCTTTTGATGTGTTTTTATAAAGAAAGGATGTTGTATTTTGTCAAATGCTTATTCTACATCAATCGAGATGATCATATGATTTATTTTTTCTTTCAATGTGTTAATACGGTGTTATACATCAATTGATTTTCTTATGTTGAACCATCCTTACATATCAGGGATGAAACCCACTTAGTCATGGAGTATAATTCATTTGATATGTTGTTGAATATGATTAGCAATTATTTTGTTGAGAATTTTAACATCCTGGTTCATTAAAGAGATTTGTCCACAGTTTTCCTTCTTGTGGTTTATTTATGTGGTTTTGTTACCAGGGTGATGTTGGCATCATAGAATGAGTTTGTCAATGTTCCCTAATCTTCTATTTTTGGAAGAGTTTAAGCAGGATTCATGTTAATTCTTTTGAGAATGATTAGTAGAATTCATCTATGAAGCCTCCTGCTCCTGCACTCTTCTTAATTGGGAGGTTTTAGATGACCAGCTCAATCTTTTGTCTTTTGATTGATCTGTTGCGTTCATCAATTTCTTCTTTCATCAATGTAGCCCACTTTTATGTTTCTACTTGCTTTAAATGTAAAGTTAATTAGTCTTAAACTTTACACCCAAAGGTCAAGGAACAAAGAAAAAAAAAGATAAATGGGACCACCTCAAAATTAAACACTTTTGTACCACAAAGGACATTATCAAAAGGTGAAAGTACAGCCAATTCAACTGAAGAAAATATTTGGCAATAATAGATCTGATAAGGGTTTAGTATCCATGATACACAAAGAGATCATACAAGTCAATAATAAAAACACAAACTATCTAAAGAAGAAATAAAAATGGTGAGGAAACAATGAAATAATGTACAATATTACTAGCAATTAGGGAAATACAAGTCAAAACTACAATGAGATATCATTTCACACTTCTTAGATGGGTTAGAACTAAAATGTAAGAAAACTGTAAATGTTGGAAAGGATGTGGTGAAATAAGAACACTTATTCACTGTTGGTGAGAGCCCCTGAGTGTATACTTTGGATAGAATGTACAGGGCATGGTACTGTTTAACACAGTGAACCGTGTGGTGGAAGATAGACTTTGGTTACCAGTTTAGATATGAGTGTATCCTTTCATGCACTATAACTAATGGACAATAATACATAGTGTTAATTATAGGAGGTGGATGGAAAAAATATACCAAGTGTACACTATGGACCATAGTTTGTGGTATTAGAATGATCATACTCTTTTATAATCTGTAACAAGTGTTGCACAACAATGTAAGGTGTTCATAAAGGGGTGATTTAAGAGAATTCTGCATATTATGCATGATTGTTTTGTGGGCTCACAACTTCTCAAAAATTTGATATTTCTGGACAGATATTCTTGATCTTTAGTTGTTGGTACATTTGATGTAAGTATGAATACAGTGAAATTTAGACCTACCATATTCCCTTGGGAGTTTAACATATTTTACAAATATTTTCAAATATGATTGCCTATTTTATGAGGTTGTTTTATTTTTTATTATTGAATGTTAAATATTCTTTATAGTTCTAGACAAAAATCCTTTCTTAGATTTATGTTTTGCAAATCTTTTATTCAAGTATGTTTTTTCTCTTAATTTTCTTAAAAATATCTCTTTTTATTTCAATATTGCATAGTGTTGGTTTCTGTAGCTTAATAATAATTCTTGACATCAGGTGTTGTGTGTCTTCCAACTTATTTTTAATTTTCAGGAAATGTTTAGCTGTTTACAAATTTTGTTTTAACATACAGAGGTTACAGTCAACATATCAGTTTGAACAAGAAAAGACTACAGAGATGTTCAGGAGACTGCATTATATACATTATTGCAAATTTTCTGATGAAAAATGTCCTCCATTCCCTCTCCATTCCCCACATTTTCCTGAGACAATCAATTTAAAAATCACAGTTCAGTGTATTAGAATAAACTGAAGACAAACTCAGGACAAATATTTTACAACTCTTAAATCCAAAAGAAAATCCATAATATTAAGAGTATGACAATATATGTCCAAAATGTTGGAAGGAATCAACAAGGAAAAAAAACTTGTTAAATTTAATTTTTATATGACAAAAAATATTCTGCAAAAAGAAGTCAAAATAAAGACTTTCCAAAACAAAACAAAACAAAAAATGGAGAGATCTTTTCAGAGATACAGGGCAGAATGAATAGTAATAGTGTGTCTTAGAGCATAGGCTGAACACCTTTTTTTTTTTAAAGATTTATTTTTTTATTTATTACTCCCCCCCCTTTCTGCTTGCTCTTGCTGTGTGTCCATTCTTGTGTTCCTCTCTGTCCGCTTTGTCTCCCCCCGCTGCGATGACATGCCGAGACCGGTCACAATGCAGGTGGCTTTGCCCTGCTTATGGGCAGCTTCTGCTTCCATTCATGGCTGGCTCCACTTCAGTTCACAGTTAGCTGGGTGTGCTCCACTTGCGGGTGACCTACCCTGCCCGTGGCAGCTTTGCCCTGTCTGTGGCAGCTTTTTGCACTGCCCACAGCAGATCTGCCCACCCATGGTGGCTTGCCCTTCTCAAGGTGGTCTGCCCACTAGGAGAGGTCCCTGAGAACCAAACCCAGGGCCTCCCATGTGGTATAAAAGCACCCCATCCACTGGGCTATACAGCCGGCCCCAGGCTGAACAGCTTTTATAATGTCAGAAGTGGAAATGCCTCAGATACTATGATTTCCACCTGGAAACATATTGAATCACCTAATATCTTAATCAAGGCAGTGAGAAGATTTTCAAAGGTAGTGAGTTAGATATTAATATGCTGAAATAAACAGCACATTTAGGAGGAATAGACATTTAGAAGGAATAGTACAAGAAAAGATTCATTTATAAAATACAAAACCATGAAGTTGTCAGAAACACTTTTATGCTAAAAGACTAAAATGGTAAGGTAATTCTGAAGTACAAAAGAATATTATTGAGAAATTGTAGGTCATCCTCTAGGGAAAAAATAGCCTTATTGTCTTAATGATGTCAATTCACCTTAATTAGGTTATATATGTCATATGATTCTCAATTAATATATAAGTTCTGGAGGAAAACATGGTGAAAACATTGAGACAACACTGCATAAAGGGAGTTTTTCTGACTCTGGTTTAAAATATAAGAGAAAAAAAATAAATGAAAAATTATACAACTAAGTTAAAATAAAATAATTATTCAAGAAAACATAAAGAAGAACTAAAAACTGGTAATTGGGCAAAATATTTGAAACTCAGAATAACTAACAGTTAATGGTTCTTATAAATATATTGATATCAAGAAAAAAAGTACAATAACAAAACAGAAAATGAAAAAAGCATGTGAATAAAAGGCATATGTATTTTTACACATATCAAATATAAATAACCCTGACTCTTAAATATATAGGTTAAATACCATATTTATTCTTAATTAAAATATTAACTAAGAAATCCAAACACTTCTCACCTATCAGATAGGCAAAATCCAACATTTTGAAAATTTTCTCTCTTAATAAATTGCAGAGTAAATGCATTCTTTCATGGCTGTTGGGCATTAAACATGGCTGCTGGAGGTACAAATTTTACAGTTCCTATTGAGAACATTTTTTCAATAGGTATTAAATTAATTAATGCATTTTCTCTTGTACTAAAAATTAAGCATCTGAAATTAATCATATGGACAAATACACACATATTTACAAACACATACACACACATACACATTCATATTTAAAATATTTATACAAACTTCTTTGTCATAGTCCTGCTTGAAATTTCAGAAACTAGAAATACTCAGAGTGTACAGTATTGAGGGTACTTTTAAAAGAAAGAAAATTCAAAATATTTAATAAAAAATATAAATGCTCATTTTATCCTTATACCAAATACACTTTGAATTATATATATACCCATTTATTTCTGTATATTTACCTTTTATATGGTGTTGAATTTGAAACATGTGACAGGGTTCAATTTTAGTTATAAAATGAAATTTTATGAATTAAAACACATGGTATTATAATCATATAGGATATATGAAATTGTGCTGAACAAAGTTTGAATGAAATGTACCTGGGAAGAAGGTGATTCACTGAACTTTGAGTTTTTCAGTGAGGCCAAGGAAACTTCCTTAAGGAAGATATGCATGAGGGGGGATCCTGCAGGATAAATACACAATCAGATTTTTAGGGTGGGGAGAGTATATCTAGTGGAATGATTGGCATATCCAAGGATTTTCATAGGAATGAGCATGACAAGTATATGTTGATAAGACAAATAGTTTGGATTTAATGCTGACAATGGTAATAAGAGAAGTAATGCAGAGTCCCTAGGTCAGGATCAGCATTTTATTTATATTGTTAAGAGAAGTAATGCAGAGTCCCTAGGTCAGGATCAGCATTTTATTTATATTGTTAAACAATGCAAAGGTGTTGATCATTTTTAAGAAGGAAGGAAACAAAATATATTTAATGTTAGAACATGTTCCTTTGGTTGGACCATAGAATATGGTTTGCAAGATGAAGTAAGGAGAAGTGGACAGACCCATGAGAAGATTATTGTGGCATCCAAAATACAGATATGCACAGCTTAGATTCCAGTATGGGTCTTGGAGATGAATCTATGATGATGTAATCCAAAAGAATTTGGTAGCAAGGATTAGTGATTGATTAGCTATGAACAAAGAAGGAGGATTCTAAGTTGTGATTTTCCCAACTCAAATGGGTATGAGCCCATTACATAAGATGGTGTAAGTTTTACTTGGTGGTAAAGCAAAGCCGAGTTTAATTCTGTACATGCTAACTACCACAGTTAAATCCTGTATTCACAAGAAAACAGTCAGTGAAACCAATAGATATTTTACATGGAAATTCACTACAGCCACATTTTACAGGAACATACTTGAAAACAAAGTTAATATTCAAAATATAAATAACTGTTATTTTAGCAAGTTTATAACACAGAACAACATACAGCCAAACAAATCATATGGTTAAGAATAAATTATTTACATGGGAACTCACTTAAATACTTATAAAAAGTAAATTTTAAAAAGTAAATATATACATGCATATTCAACCCAACTGGTAAAAAATGCACATCCCAAAGTATTGTCAAGGATTAAGAAATTGTGAGTAAAAAAATATTTTCTTCTCTTGGTTGTATTGCTTGTCTTTAGCTTTCAGAATTGTCTTCAAATAATATCTCCTTTTATAATCAGAATAAAATAAAATATATAGTTTTTCTCTTGCTTTGACTCATCTTCTCCTGAAGTTTCCATTTTGTTACTATTATTTTATGAACATGTGATTTGATTTGATTTGATTCATTCCAAAATTCAGAATCATCAGCCTTAATGCTTACATCCTAAAGAAAATGGGATAAGTGGTTATATTGTCAAATGGCCTATTTCCAGTGAAAACACCCTTATTGAATTTACTGCAGTTTTTAAAAGTTCTAAGAATTCATGAAAGTAAAATATGAGGATGAAATTAATGGATGAAACAACCAAACTTCTTTGTAAGTTTTCAAAGTGGAATTGATTTGTGATCCTTAAACTCTGAGTTTGATGTAGGTGGCCCACCCACAGGTCCTGTTTTGCCTTAGTAAAAGCAGGAAATACAGCATTTTAAAGAGGTGAAGGTGGCAAAGAGAAAAGTGAATTCAATATGAATATATTGATATATTTTATCCCAAGAATTCACATATTGAAAAGAATATTACCATTAAATTAAGGAAATCTCCCTTCAGTTCAAAATACATGCAGAATTTGCTGTTTTCTGATTCAGAATATTTCACTGTTATTTTGTTAGTTTGTATATAGTTTGTATTTATTTTGTTAGTTTGTTATTCTGATGGAAAGAGAAAGTTTAAGAAACATGTATGGCATAAATTTCATATTTATAAGTAGAGGTAATGTTGAAACAGTATTTGTGACATTGTACCTCTTTTTAAATGAACAGTTACTGGGTAATCAAAATATATTTACTATAATTTTAATATATAGTTATTGCCATCTGCAAAAATTTAATATGAGAAAATTTTCAAACATTTCCATATGCCACAAGCTCTTGGTTTCATTTTATTCTTTTATCATTAAAATTGATTGTTTTGGGAGTAGATGTTGCTCAGTCAGTTGAGCTCCTGCTTCAATTCCCATTGCCTCCTGAAAAACAAAAAACAAAGAAAACAAATGAAAATGATATAAGCCATTATATATTTTGTCACAACTTACAAAATTTTGTGTGACATAAGGTAAAGTATAATGTAAACTATAATCCACACTTATTGGCTATCCTCCGAAATGTGTTAATCAATTTTAACAAATGTACCACACTAATGAAGGATGTTTTTAATGAGGGAAAGAGGGGGAGGGGTATGGAGTGGGGCAACTGGGAATCCTTTATATTTTTTATGTAACATTTATGTAACCTAAAGCAGTTAAAAATTTTTAAAGTATAAAAAATATAGATAATATATCAAATAGTATTTTCAAAAACTAAATTAAAAAATAAAAAACAAGTCAGGGAAGCCAATGTGTCTCAGTGGTCGAGCATGGATTCCCACTTGAAGGGTGCCAGATTCAATCCTTGGCCCCCAATGCTGCAAACAAACTACTAAACAAAAATTGATTTTTTAAGATCTTGGTAGCTTTAAATAGCGCTTTTTAAAATTTAATGATTGTACCAATTACCTGGGAATCTGCATAAAAAAGCAAATAGTCATGCAAGAGATCAAAAATGTGCCCTGAGATTGTGTTTTCCTCAGAAGCTCCTAGATGGCCCTCATGTTGCTGGTCCACAGATGACATTTTGAGTAGGGAGGGTTTGGGGCCATTTCATTGGAGCACATTCATTGTAAAAAGCTGGATTGACAATCTTCCAGCACCCTTACTTTCCCTTTAGCTCCTAAACTGTACTAAAATGCACTGAAAATTGTAAAGCTTTTTTATTTACATAGGAGGAAGATACATACTAATGGCAAATAATTACACTTTATACTCTAAATTCAAATAATATCTGTTGAATCAATTGGTTGCATGGAAATCTAAGGGTTTATAGTGATTTTACTATGTTAGATATCCCATTTTTGTACTCTGTTGTTCTTAGTTTTCTCTAATTCCCCCCACTTTTTAATCATGGGTCCATTTATCATGGTTTTATATTATAAGAAAAATCTGATTATCTATATTTTTGTTTGTTTTTATATATATATGGTTATGCACATAATGAAATAGACAATGTCAAGGACAAGTTCACCGCTCATAATTTGTACTTAATGCTTATATAGTGAATACATTTTTGAGTTACAGAGTTTTTATTAGTTCATCTGCCAGATTGAAGAGCACAGGTCCCTTTATCAGAAACGATTTCTTTTTATGGATCATGGATGATGCTAATGCATTCATTATGCAAATATTCATTTGACACATTATATGATAACAAACTAGATGATTTTCTGATTGTGAAAGCCTTCTAGAAAGGGAACTTCTGATATTTATCTTTTTATCACTATGGCATTACAATATACTATCATTAAACAAAATAAGTATAAAATAGCTATTTGAAAATAATTCAAACTGAAAACCAAGTTCAGAGAGATGTGCATATTATATGCTTACTGTTATGTGAGTAACTATTCAGAAAAAAACTCTGCTCCCAGTTGGTTTTTAGAACCCTTTATTCAAGCAGCTGGGCTCCTCACCTTTTCTTAGGTGAGAGCCCTGAAGCAAGGTTTTAGCTATTTTTATACTCTTTTTGCAAAAACCACAACCAACATTTAGACAAAGGACTATGCTGTGGGGGGTCTTTCTTTGTGGTTGTGATTGACTCATGTTGTCCTGGCAACGAGGCAAGCCAAGCAAGCTCCAAATGCACAGAAGTATAAATTTGAGGTTAGCTGCAGGTAGGAACAGTTTCTAACTATTCTATTCTTGTTGATCAAGAACAACTTTGCAGTGATTGGAGACAGTTCCCCAAATTGTCCTAGGAAGAAAGGGGGGAGTTTGAGACAGTTCCCAGAATTGTACTGGGAAGGGATGACCATGACCTTTCTCCATAAAATTCCCACCTCTTCTTTTTGGGGAGTCAGACCTCTGACTCCTCATTTTCAGGAAGGGGATTGTAATAGGGTTGCATGACTAAATTTTAATGGCTCAGATTCTTTCCTGGACATATTTAGTCAGGCAATTAATGAGTATGGGTGAGGCCAGTAGAATTAGTAGGAGCAGCACAATTGGGCTGATAGCAGCACTTAGGGCTGTGGTAACCCAAGGAGACTATGAAAACATTTTTTCATACCAGTTACCTTCTTTAGACCTAGCCTCTTCATGTTCCCCAAGTTTTTTTCTTAATAGTGATAGGCTTTCTTTAATAACACCAGAGTGATTAGCATAAAAGCAACAGGTTTCTCCTAATGCTGTGCATAGGCCTCTTTGTTTCAGGAACCGTAAATCTAGGCCTCTTTTACTCTGCAATACTATTTCTGCTAGAGATGTAACTGACACTTTTGAAAAGGTTATAGAGTGCTCAAGGGATTTTAAATTGGCATCGATCTGTCTGCTTAACATTTTGAAGCTCTTTTCACCAGTAATTAGGGCTGTGGCCCTCATAGCAGCTGAGCCTCCTATGCCTAGACTTGCTAAGATGGGTACAAGTATCAGGACTGCCCACTTATTTGTAATCAAGGTATAAAAATGTTCTCTTCTTCCTGGCCCCGAGTAATAGTATACTTGGGATATAATGTGTACTAGGATGCAGATGACAGGATTGGCAGTGTCACTCAAAGTAACAGGGGACAATCATGGAGTGACATGACGATTGCATGCAAACCAGGTTCCATTTGGGGCAACCCAATACATGCTCTCTGAGGTGTCATTAGCATAGGCTATATGTGAACAGTCCTTTGGGTTCATAGTAAAGCCATTTACCTTATTCTAACATTATAAGGGGGTTGAGGGTTTAAACATGGCCAGCAGTCAGTAGTTAGGTTGGGCTGGCTAGAATTTAAAACCTTGAATATAGACTTTATCATGGAGAAAAGTGGATCGCGTGAGGCCAGGATTTGATGTTTTCTTTGGTTCAATTTTAAGATTTGGGGACTGCCATTGGGGGAGTTGGAGGGATCTTTTGGGGTTTTAAGGAACAGATCTTCATTGGGTTCTACTGGGTTTACAGGCACGCATGTCAAAACTCCCCTCTGAATAGTATACTGGGACCCAAGGTCAGATCCAGTTACATATAGTCTGAGGCCCCAGGATTTTCCCCCCATCCAGTAGGCAGCAATCCCATTTAGGACCCAGTTGTGGATTGGGTTATATCCACACAGGCCACCTCTTGGATGCTGTCCCCTAGTGAGGGTTATAGCAGGGTCCTTATTTTGAATCTAAGGAGCTATTGTTTCACAGCCCCACTGAGCACAACAGTGCTGGACTTTTTCCTGACAGTCCAGTGACCCATTGGTCAGAGAAACATACCACTGGCAGGTTTGTAAACCTTGTTCTATGGAATCTGACCACATCTGTAGGACACTGGTGGTCTGCCTTCTTCAAGGTCATGGGTATTTAACACAGGAAACAGGCCTTGGGATCCAAATAAGTCAAAGGATAAAAATGGGTTTTTGGAAGTAGAGATAGTGGGGTTTAAAATTGTGCCATCTTTAGTCCAGATGACAGTTCAAGTGTAGGTAACTAACTGGAAGGGTGACACCTCCTCTCAGGTTCCAGCAAAATCATTATGGAGAGGAAGAAGAAAAGGCACATTGCTTACAGTTTTGGTGGCCCCTTTCTGAATCTTAGCTTGAAGGGGTGCAAGGTTTTTTCTACTGTCCACCTCTCTTTCGTGGGATCAGGATTGGCCTGGGTAAGATCAGGGTCAGTTTGAGCAGCTTTTAGGTGAGATGCATGTATCCAATGTGTTTTTCCAGCTACTTTGACAGCAGTGGGAGTTGTCAGGATAACCAGGTAGGGGCTGGTCCACTTTGGTTCTAGGGTGTTGGCCTGGAATTTATGGACCCACACAGGGTCTCCAGGCTGAACCTGTAAAACAGGGCTGTTAGAAGGCATTTGGTTTTGCCAGGACACCTGGACTACACTCTGGACTTCTTTTCAGATTCAATCAAGAGCCTGCAAAGAGGAGAGTAAATAATGATTGTCTATTTCCACAAGTTTATCAGCTCCTAATTTAGGTAACAGTGGCAGAGGCCATCCAAAAAGGATTTCATAAGGGGTAATACCTTGCACATATGGCGTGCACTGTGCCTTTAACAAGGTGAATGGAAGGAGGCTCACCCAGTTCTTGCCAGACTCTAGAACCAACTTAGTTAAATTCTCTTTTAGGGTACAGTTCATTCTCTCTACTTATGCCGAACTTTGGCTGAAATGAACAGTGTAATTTCCAATTTGTGCCCAGGGTGCCTGCTAATTAGTGAGTCTCCTTCAGTATGAAGGAGGGTCTGCTATCTGATCCTATCCCTAATGCAGCCTGAAACTTGGAATAATTTCTGCAATGGGTTTCTTCAATACTATGGCTGCCATTTCCCCTTTTGTGGGGAATGCTTCCACCCATCCAGAGAATGTGTCTACTAGCACTAATAGATACTTATACCTCAATTTTCTAGGTTTTATTTTGGTGAAGTTAATTTCCCAAGGCTCTCCAGGTTCTGCCCCACTTAGTTGACTGCCCATGGTTGGCTTTCTGCTACTTCTCACATTTACTTGGGCACAGGTGACACATCGGACAACAAATTTTTACAGGTGGTGTGCAGGTCCCAATAATAGAAGTCTCTACTTACCAAATCAGTAAGTTTAGTTGCCCCATGTGCATACCTTCATGAATCCTTCTAATTAGTTGTCTCCCAACCACCTCTGGAAGATAAATTCTGCTGTCCAGTAGAGTTATCCAACCATTCTTCTTAACTTTGGCTTTTAAGCTTTTGCCAAATTTCATCTCCTCAGTGGTGTAATGTGGGGGTTCTAGGGTGTGCTCTGGGACTGTAGGCAGAGTTTGGACAGGTCTCTGGCCTGACTGAGCTATGTCATGGGCAGTTTGGTCCACTAGATGGTTCCCCACTGCTTGGGGGTTGTTTTCTATTTGATGCCCTTTGCAGTGTATTATAGTTATCTGCTTAGGTAGCCATATGGCCTCCAGCAGTGCTAATATTTCAGTTACATTCTCAATATTTCTGCCACTAGATGTCAGTAGTCCCTTTTCTTGGAAGAGCATGCCATGGATGTGAGCCATGGTGAGAGCATACTGACTGTCCATGAAGATGTTGATGGTTTTGTATTCTGCCCATCTCAGGGCTTGTGTTAGGGCAATTTGTTCAGCCTTCTGGTCTGAAGTCCCATGCCCTAATGCTTGTGCACAAATGACTGGGGGAGGTTCCACCACCATGGCCCCAGCATACCTGATTTCATTGTTAATGAAGCTGCTCCCATCCACATACAGAGTATGTTCAGCTGTCTTAAGTGGTACATCCATGAGGCCCTGTTTTAATCCCATCAGGCACTCAAAAATTTCCCCACAGTGATGCTGAATCAGGGCTTGTCCCAGATCTGGGAGAAGGGTTGCTAGGTTGAGTGCTTCTATTTTGGAGAAAGTTACCACAGGTGGGTTCAGTAGGGGGACCTGATATTAAGTAATGTGGGTGTTAGAGAGCCAGCAGCTTGGAGGGCTGTTGGTTAACTGCCCTCCTTTTCCTGGCTTCAGGGGTTCAAAGGCAAAGATTAATTGGCTGTTAGTAGCTAGATTGTATACTTTCTGAGCCACCTCCATTAATTCTGAGAGGATTTTCCTTTTGAATCCCTCCAATTTCTGAAATTTATGATGGATGTCCAGGGCTGATTGGGATACAAAGGCATTAGTAATAGCCCATCTATTTTCAGGAGCTTCTGGGTCTATGGGGGTATATTGCTTATAGACTTTCATCAGTCTTTCTAGAAAGGCTGATGGTGACTCATCTGAGCCCTGGGTTGTTTCTGTTACCTTAGAGAGATTAGTTGGCTTTTGGGCTGTGGCTAGGAGGCTACTTAACAGAGTCTGGAGAAACTGCTCAAGGGCTTCCTTACCTTGGTCATCGTTATTATCCCATTCAGGCCAATCTGTGGAGAAGATGGCCTCTATACAGTGGATGTTGGTGGTTGGCTGCCAGTCTTGACCAAGGATGGTTTTGATTGCCTCCCAATGTATTCTCTCCCATTCTTCAGAAGTGAATAAAGCCTGTAGAAGCTGCTGACAGTCATCCCAGGTGGGATTGTGGGTAAAGAAAACAGTCTCAAGGAGAGAGATTAATCCCTGGGGCTTATCAGAAAAGGAGGGATTCTGCTGTTTCCAATTATAGAGGTCAGTGGATGAGAAGGGAGTATAAATCATAAAGGGTTGGCCATCCAGCTCTAGTCCAAAGCCTGCCTGTCAGAGTGGGAGGAGGGGGGCCAGATGGCCTGACTCCAACTCATTACCTGGTGACTGATAATTTGTGCCATGGCACCTATGTGGGGGAGAAATTAGAGGAGGATGACTAGAAGGAGCAGATGGAACAGAGGGCCATGGGGGTCGGTAAGGAGGAGGATCCAAAAAAGGGTCTCCTGCATCATCCTGCAGAACTTTCTTCTTTGGGGTTTTATCAGCTTAACTGGCAGGACCGGATGGGCTCTAACCAGACAGTCTTCTTGGCAACAGCCTGAAAGGCAAGATTTTAATTTCTTTGCCATG
>PVKH010018875.1:0-15004 GCA_004027955.1 Chaetophractus vellerosus | reverse complement strand
CCCATTTTTATAGGTCTGTTTCACTAAGAAATAGACATGGGTGCTGCACAGGAGCAGGGATGGTTCCCTGTGTAGGATGAACCAGTGAGCCAGGTCATTCTGTGGCATGAATCTGTGAATCCTGTCATCTGGAGAGCCGAGCCAAGGGGACATGTGGGCCCTGGTGTGGTTGGGAGGGATGGGGTAGATTGAATGAGGGGCTTGGTGGCCCATGGAAGTGTTTTCCATTGCCTTCCAGTGATGGACACAGGACAAGGTGAAAGTCATCAAAATTTGTACACGAACTAAAATGTGGACCTTGATGTGGTTCAATGACAATGTTGGGGAACCACATTTCACTATCTGTCAGTTATGTTGGTGCTGTCATCCACATACAAAAAGGTTTTGGTAAGGAGGGGAATGGAGGAGGAGGTTGAATACATGAGATTGTCTGGTAGTCTGTGTGTGACTCTGCTGTGACCTAAAATTTCTTTGAAAATTAAATGTGAAAAGGTGGCATGCTTGAGAGTGAGAAGAGAAAGATGCCACAAAACAGACTGGACATCCGATATAACATCAAGAAGGCAAAATCGAGCAAAAATTTTTGTATACATGTAGTTCTTTTCATTATTTTTTCTTTTTTTCTTATTTTCTTTTCACATGGTTTGAAGAGTCCAGTCCACTGGAAACGTCTAGTTTTCTTTTCTTTTCTTTTTTTTAAATAACTTTTTAAAATTTATTTTATTTTATTTCTCCTATTTTTAATCTTACAAATTTTTTTCTAACTGTTTTTTATACTTTAAGTTCTCCTGTGTTTTCACTCTTGCATTTAAATGATGTTGTTAGGGATGGTTTACATTGGGGGATGAACTGGTGAGCCAGGACACTCTATGTCGTGAATCTGTGAATCCTGTCATCCGGGTAGTAGAGCTGGAGGGTGTTGTGGGCCCAGGGGTGGTGGGGAGGGTTCACGGTGCATCGTATATAGGCCATCTGTTGGCCTGTGGAAGTGTTTCCAATTGCCTTGCAGTGGTGGATACGGGACAAGGTGACAGGCATCAAAAATTACAAAAGTGTATGACCTAAAATGGGGACCTCGATGTGGACCCATGACAATGTTGAGGAATTATGTTTCACTATCTGTATGTCAGTTATGTTGGGGCTGCCATTCACATACAAAACGATTTCGGTATGGGGAGAAATGGAGGAGCGGGTTGAGTACATAAGAATGTCTTCTATTTTGTCTGTGTCTCTGCTGTGACCCAAGGCTTCTTTGAAAATTAAATGATAAAAGGAGGGCTGCTTGGGAGTGAAAAGAGGAAAATGTCATGAAATAGACTGGACACCAGATATTACACCGACAAGGCACAATTTGGGAACTCGGGAAAAAAAACAAAAACGTATACATATTATATATATATCATTATATATATATATATTTTACATTTATTTATTTATTTATTTATTTTTTCATTTTTTGAATAGCCCAATCATTTAATAAATTCTTGTATTCCTTTTTCTATTTTTTATTTATATTTTTAATTTTCTAAAATTATTTTGTACTATCAAGTTCAGCTATATTTTATCTCTTACATTTAAATACCATTATTATTTCATTTTCCTATCCATTACAATTGGTTACTGTGATGGTTTCATAGGTGAAGAGGTTATGGATCACAGAAGGGTCACAATGTGGATAGGAGAGGAGCATTGGATGGGGGGTGTCAAGGTTGGGGGTGCATGGGAGGAAGTCCACCTGAACATACATAAAAGTCATACATAATTGTTCAAAGGCTCATGGGACATGGTCATGGGGTGAAGTATTAATCACTAAATGGGAGAACACTGAGCTCCCATCCTGGAGATCTCTGTCATATTTTCCAGATGAGTAGTAACATGCCCCTGAGTACAGGGGCAGTGACTGGCAAAGGAGGATGATCCATTGATGGGCCCCTTTTTTTGATGACTAGCCTTATGAGTCATTGCTGTTGAAATTGAAATAGCCTAGTGTTAAGGGGTGCCTAAGAGTTGCCTCTGGAGGACCTCCTTGTTGCTCAATGTGGCCTCTCTCTAAGCAAACTCAGAATATGAATACATTACTTTCCTCCCAGTGTGGGACATGACTCCCGGGGATGAGCCTCCCTGGCAATGAGGGATTACTAACAAATGCCAATGGGCAGTACAACTGGGAAAAGAATTCAAATAAAAGGGGGAAATGGTAAAGACAAATGAGTTCATACAGCTAAGAGACTTCAAAGTGAGTCGGGAGGGCAACCCAGAGGTAACACTTATGGAAATCCCAGTAGGACTTCCTAGACTTCCAATATGGAAATCACCCCAAACAGAGGGCCCCCAGAGGGCTTTGGAGATATCCAGGTCCTATACCAGGGCAGATAATCTCAGAGTTTGGTGCCTTACTAGTGCACCCTAACTTGGAATTCTTGCTCCTGAGAGTGACAGAAACTAACCAAAATATGTCTTCACTGCACATGGTCCAAATGTCTCTTCTATTCAAACCTATATTTGATGCCAGAGTTTTAGGTGTACTTCCATAGACCGGACACTACAGGCTGACATATGCCAACTGGGTCCAGAAACTGTGGATCTGCAGCTCGTACGCTACAACTCAATGGAGTCAACCAGGACCCCTAGTTGGGAGGTGACGATGGACGACGGCTATGCAGGGGAATCCAGAGTGCCTGCAGCTGCCATCTGGATAATCCCTTCCATTGTATCCATGGGATATAAGCCCCCTCTCACTTGGTGGTGGAGGGGACATCACCATTCCAGACTCCTTGGGATTGGGGGAAGAACTATGGACTAGAATGGAAATGTTGGAGTCCTGCTATAGACTTGTGATATACGCAATGGAAGAAATTGCAAAATTATGTGCAGCCAGGGTCACTGGATACTTTGGGAGCAGTGTGAGGGAAGAGCAATTGTAATGTGGGTTTTTTTGGGGGGACCTGGGAATTGTCATGGATGATGCTGCAATTGAGGATGTAGGCCAGTTGGTATGATCATGCATCATTCAGAACTGTATTGGAGAGAGGGTCGTCTACGGCCTGAACTGTGATCTATGCTTGATGGCAAAGCCCCAAAATGTATATATCTTTTAGAGGCATTATGCCACACTGAGGGATGTGTATGTGGGTGGTTGTGGAAGGGGTGGGGGGTGGCATATGGGTACTCCTGGAATCTGTGTAATATTTATGTAAATAAATTAAAAATTTAAATTAAAAAGAAAGGTAAAAAAAAAAAAAGGAATGAGGGGACAATGTTACTGTCTCATGATCTTCCCCAATTCTGCACCACCCACTTTATACTGCCAGGTTCATAGCTTTCAGCCTGATTGTTTTAAGTACATTTTTACTACTTTGGCTCATATAGATCATGTTCTTCCTCTGAATGTCCAACCTTTACTAGTTTTAGTATATACAGTTGATGTACAATGAATGTTTTTGAGTGAAAAATAAAGGAATAAATGAATAAGTGGATGGTATCCCACACAGAAGTAAAGCAAGGCAGCATATCATATTCTAGGAAAAGTTATAAGTTGTTCCAAATGCCTTCAGTAGAATTTTCTAAACTGAATTCCTAGAGATGTTAATGGATTTTCAATGAAAAACAGGAGTTCAGTACTCAAAATTTACATTCTCTTCCTTTCTTGGATACTCTCAATGCCCATTACTGTGTTTAAACCAATTTCCCCACTCTCACAAATTAAAATTATTTGATCAGAATTTGATTAGTGGCTTTAGAATTTCTCCTCAGAATCTTGTTTTGAATATGCTGACCTCTACCTTAACATATCTCTGATGAAATGGTAGGGGGTGAGGCTGGAGAGAACTGTGGCCAGGCCATGAGAGTTTTGGTATGAAATGCTGAGAATTTGGACTTTACTGTGCAGACTACATAAACAGTTGAAAGAGTTTTGATAAGGGTGTTTTATTTCCTAGTAGCAACAATATAGAAGATGACTTGGAGAAAGGCCGGTCAAGAGTCAGAGGAACTAGTGGGAATCTTGTGATAGAGAGTCAGGTTATAATAATAAAGAGTTGGGCTAAGTCTATGGCAGGAGGGAAATTTAGAAAATATATTTAGAGAGTAGAGTTGACACACCATCACTAAATGTATCAATGAATGAGAGAGCAGGGGATGTCAAGTAAACATTCCATCTTCTGACTTAGAGCATTGGTGATGACATTCACCCTGAGAAGAAGAAGGGGCAGAACTTTAGGGGAAGAGCTTTAGTTTGAGTTATCCATGATAGTCCAACTGGAAATTCAGATGTGGGGCTGAGGAGACAGTTCTCACTAAATGTAAAGTGTTGGGTTCACTTGCATATTGATTCAGTTGAATCCATAGTTTGGATGTGATCACTCAGAGAGAGTATGTAGAGTGGGGGGTAAATGGGCAGGAGATTGAACTTGGGGGCATCAACATGAAAGGGATAAATATAGGAGGACTACACTGAGAAGAAAGAAACCTAGGTGTAGGAAGGAATTTAAAAAGATGATATAGGTAAGCCAAGGTGGTGGTAGGGAAGAATATAATCAAACTTATAAACAGTGATGAGAAATCAGGAAGAAAAGATCAAGAAGATAAATAAAGAAATGTGTCCATTGCATTTGAGATTTTGAATGTAAGTGGTAACCTTAGAAGAGCAGTTTCAGCAGAGTAGTTGGCTGAAGTGTGACAAGATCACAGCTGGTTGAATTGTAAATGAGTAAATGGTGCCAGGCAATGGCCTAATGCTCATCTAAGAACCTTAGCTCTGAGAGGAGAGTGAGGGAGCAGTACTTACAATGGTGGGTTCCTTTAGTGTGTGTTATCTCAGTTTTGGATGAGACATAAAGAGAGGGAAGAGCATGCTTATGTGCCAAGCAAAAGCCAGAGAGGGAGTGGAGACATCTGAGGAGATATAGCAAGTTTGTTGGGGCAAGATGAGAAGCAACATAGTCAAGGCCAACTGAAATAGGCCTAGTCATGTTTTCTTATTCTAGTATTTTGTCCATCAATTGGTATATTTCCCTAAGACACAATATTTAAGATAGATTCAGGAAGTTAGGCAGAAACATCTTACCCATTTGCATATTCCTTACCACAGTAGGTTAGAACAAATGGGGCTTAACTTGCCAAGAAACTTGTCTTGCTCATCCTGCTGCTTCTGCTCTGCTCCTACTCCTGTCCATATAGATTCTGTAGATAAAATCCAACCTTATGGTGTCCTACCATGTGATCTTCCTTCTTCTCAGCTTTCCATTTGCATCCCTAACCAATTTTCCCCATTCTCTTTTCTGTACATTTAACTGGCAACTGCTTTCCCTATTTTAGGCATTTTCCCTACCTGTGACAGCTGCTGGGAAAGCTTTTTCCTTAGCACTTTGCACTTCAATTTCTTTATAGCTAAGCCTGAAGGTCACTTCATCTCCCTACATGAAAGGTGATCTCTGTATTCACCATACTTTATTAGTGATTATAGTCTTTTTTTTTTAGATTTATTCCTTTTTCATTTACTGTGGTTATTTTTTTAAACTTTATATTTAGAGAAGTTTAGATTCATATTTACAGAAAAATTACAATTAAAAATATAGGGAATTACCATACAACATACCTGCATCCACACATATTCATCCCTATCAACATGTTAGATTAGTGTTGCCCATTTGTTACAATTGATGAACCAATTGCCATTAATCAGAGTCTATACATTATAATACTCTTTTTCATTCCTTCATATACTTGCATTGAACAATGGCTATCTTTTCTGGCATTTAATTAGGCCTGCTGGTAATAAAGAACCACCAAGTGACTGTGATTTACACATAATGCCAATGTTTCAGTGTAAGTGTACAACATTCCAGATTGTGAAATGAGTAAGAGAAAACATGTCAAGATTTATTGTCCTCTTCCCTCTGAGTGTATAAATACTCAACACTGAAAGAGCACAGAGTCATTCCTCTCATAGTGGGGCATGTAGAACAGCCATCTACCAACTCTGGCCCAAGCAGTTGGCCTAACTGGGACCCTGGCCATGATTGAATCTTTTCCCCTGTTCTTTGGGTGATTTGTAGTAAGTAATAAACTGTTGATTTACTAAAAGATCTTTTTGTGACTAAGCCTATGTTCCCAAGATGCACTACAGAGCAACTTGGTCCACTGATTTTGGGGCTGCAAGTAGAGTACCTTGCAAATTATGAAATTGAATTGGTTGGTTTTTGGCAATTATTTTCATTATTCTTTCTTACCTTTTGTATGGTAGTGTCTTGAGCAAAACAGGACTGATGGGTTTGTGGGCCAAACTGAGAGCTTGCCTTTTGTCTACAGTTGGGGCACCCATGACATACTGTCTACATCCTCTGGAGGAATGGTATCAATCAATGGGACTCTGAGAATCACCCATGAATTCCAGGAATTTGGCTAGTTGGTTTAATATGGAGATCAATGAGGTTGGGGCTTCCAATGACTACCATACAGCCCTCTGGCTCATGGCTTCTTATATCTCTTCTCATTCTGGAACCAGGATTACAATCAGGCTTCCAAGAATAATATTGTGGTGAGTGTGAGGCCAGTCGATATTCAGGAAAATATTAGAATTAAAGATGTTGACCTGGAGGGGAAAACAAAATTATAAGACATTGGGAAGATGGCAGAGTAAGGAGTTACAGTACTCAATCATTCTAACACAACTATAAGACAGTCAGGGATCATCCATTTGAAATGAGTTAGGCTGAGAAGCAAAATAAGAAAAGAAATATTAAAAGTGAAAATAGCCTAAAACATCAATGGTTTACCAAAATACACATTATGGGTCTGTCAGATGGAGAAGAAAGATATAAAGGGCCAGAAGGGATATTCAAATAAATAAAAGAGAATTGCACAAACTTATAAGAAGGTGTGAATATGCAAATCCAAGAAGCTCAGAGATCACCAAATGTGATAAACATGAAAAAAATATACCCCCACCATATTTTGATTACACTAACGAAATGCAAAGGATAATGAGAGGGTTCTGAAAGCTGCAAAAGGAAAGAAACATTTTACATACAAAAGAGTCCCCATTAGATTGAGTGCTGATTGATTTCTCATCAGAACTCAATGGAGGGCTGCTGAAGGAGAAAACTGTCAGCCAAAAGTTTATCTACAGTGTGTCACACTTTCAAAATTGAGAAATTAAGATATTTTCAGTTAAACAAAAGCTGAGGGAATTCATCACCACTAGACCTACTTCACAAGCAATGCTAATGGGAGATTTTCAGACAGAAATGAAAGTACACTAGAAAGTGCTTCAAGACAGCCTAAAGAAACAATGATCTGCAGTAAAGGTAACCATTTGTGTAATTGCAAATGCCAGTGTTATTGTATTGTTTGATATGTAACTGCACTTCTTGCTTCCTACAAGTGTTAAATGCAAATGCATAAAAGGTAATGATAAAGGCTTCATATAAGAGGTAAGAAGTAAAAAAAAATGGTGGGGTTCAGAGGTTTATAGTATACATGCATGTTATTGAAGTTAAGTAGGAATCAAACTGAAGATAATTGTTATATATTTAGCATTTTCAATTTTAATCTCATTGGTTAAAAACAAATGAAAAACTTCCAGGTAGAATTTGGAAGGTACTCAATATGGTACAACACAAGAAAGCAAATTAATATTAAATAGAAGTGAGTGTTCCAAGCAGGGAGTCATGTAAAATGACAGCTTCCTACAAAACTGAGAGGGATCTATCAGACCAAAGAAAGAGTCAGACAAGTCAAGCTTGGTGAACAAAGAGTGATTAATAGGGGGATTATGTGAGATCTCATCCTCATGGCCCAGAGGGGAGATCCTATCTCTTGGAGAGTCTGAGACTGTTCCTGGTGATAAAGGAAGTGTTGGGGCTCTAATCCCCCCTCAGCAGAAACCCACAGCTTTAGGAAAATAAGTTCCCCTCAGTCCCTTTCTCCCTTCCTCCCTTTCCTCTCTGGAATCCACATCATTAGGAAGATAAGCACTGCCAGCCTGCCCCTTTCAACTGGAATTTACAAGTCTAAAAAGATAATGACTCTTTTCTTCCCTAATAGACCTCTGCTTTAGGAAGACAGGATAATCTCCCCCCTTTTAATTTTGTAACCCCTGCCTGCCTGCTTGCTTAGGAATTTGCCAGCTTGGAGTTCCTATATAAACTTTTAAAACCAAGATATGGGGCTCAGATTTTTTTGGAGACTTGACACTCCTCTGAGCCCATGCATAATAAAGTTTTGTTCATCTGCCCCTCAGAGTGCCTCTTGGGTTTTCATTCTGTCTGCTACAACAATGGCTTAAATCCTGATCTGTGGCAGTGGGAAGAGAGCATGACACTTCTGAAGTTTAGGTCACACTTGCCACAAAGAGGCATATGTCTACATGCAGATGGAAAGGCCATGTGAGGGTGTAGCATGATTAAAAAGTACAGTTCTCAAAAAGATGGCATTGGTTTAGGTGTGCACTCACTGGCTCTGAAGCAGAGGACAGCTGATTGGAGACTGAAGCCTGCCAGTGTGGTCTTTGCTGGGAGCCTGGGAGATGGGAGTGTTAGGTGCATTGGTCTGGAGGCAACTGGAGTGTGAGTTGGACTGATCAACATAAAATCATGAGTTCTTTACTCCCCAGCCAGAAACACAGGCAGCTAAGCCCCGTTCTTTGGGAAGGGGGCTGGGCAGTCTGAATCCTCACAAGTAGACCTGGGAGGGGAGAATAAATCCGGAGAGTGGGAAGGTTCTGACAAAGGGTGGAGAAGGGTATCCTTTCTGTGGGTTTAGTCACCAGAACCCCCTAGCAGTTTATGGGAGTGAAGTAGCCAGCTGGAAGTGGTGGTGGACTGAGGGGAGAGGCGAATCTGCTTAACTGTGGCATGGGTGCTAGGCTCGGCAAAGGGCAAAGGGCGGTCCCAGCCATTTTACAGCTCCATGCTGAGTAACACAGTCTCAGCTCCCTGGGGGAGTCAGGCAGTGGGAAGTAATAGATAAGACTCGATGAGCCTATCTGGGTTCCGCTCATAGGAGGGGGTGGTCTAGAAGAGGAGTTCTTTAAGGACCCTTATTACATCAAAAAATAGAGAGAAACGTGTACTTACTTGCTTTAATTGCTAAATTCTGCCTCAAAGACTCAGAGAGAAAGCTGCAAGGCAATTGATTAATGAATACAGGCTGAGAGGCTCCACAAGGGCCCAAAAGGAATGCTGTTTTTCCTTAAGATTTAACTGCATGCTTGTTGCTTCTTACCTCTACTCTCTCTCCCTTGCTGTTTTTCTGTTTGTTTGTTTTGCTTTGTTTTGTTTTTAAATTAGGTGCTGAGAGCTTTTTTCTTCTTTGCTGGTCTTCTTCATCCTTGACTATCCATCCTCTGTGTATAATGATTGTGTCTACCAACACTATCTCCTCTCCTTCCTTCATCTTTCTACTTTCAACTTTCTGCTGTGGTTCTTCAATTCCACCCTTTTTTCATTTGCTCTCAACTTCACCATTGTTAACTTCTATCTTGTGTATTCTGTTCTCTTTTATTTCTTTCTTTTTGTATTAGCTATTTTCTTTCAGCCTATTCTTTATTAGTTTTCTCTCTCATCATTCTGGCCATATAAAATATTCTATATATTTTTCTCTATTTGAGTCCCCATTCCATTGTAGGCACTCCAATTTTCCCCCTAACACACTACACTGCCTACATGAGTTAAATATTCATTTTAGTAAACCTGATATGGCCCCTCTTCTAACTTTTATCAATAGTACTATTATCCCTTTGCCTTTCTTACCCATTTCAATTGTTCTGGCCCTAATCATCTTCCTTCAAAGGAACACAGAAAAAAGCAAGGAAATACAACAAGCGGAAGTAAGTATCAACAAGAAAACTTAACACACACAGAGCTACAAGCTAAATAAAACTCTAGAGCAGAGAGAGAAGCTAATCAAGTGAATAAACACATCAAGATAAAATGATGACCAGAGGGCAACAAAAAATTACAAGCCATACTGAGAAAATGGAAGACATGGACCAGTATAAAGAAGAAACCAAAATTCAGGAAGAGACGCAGAACATAGAACAACTAATCAAAGTTGTCCAAACAAATATCATGGACCAAATTCATGAAGGAAGAGATTAAGGAGGTTAAGGAGACAATGGGAGCACATATGGAAGAAATTGTAAACATGCATAAAAAGATAACGGACATGATGCCGATGAATAGCGTAATCCAAGTTATCAAAAAGACGACGGATTCACATAACAGCAGATTTGAACAGTCAGAAGAAAGAATTAGTGATCTTGAAGACAGTACATCTGAAATCAAACAGATAGTAGAAAAGATAGATAAAAAGATTGAAAAAACCCAGCAGGGAGGCAGGGATTGAACTGATAACACGAAACGCACAAACATATGCATTATACACATCCCAGAAGGAGAAGAGAAGGGAAAAGGAACAGAAGGAGTTTTGAAGGAAATAATGGCTAAACACTTCCCAACCCTAATGAGGGAGATGGATGTACATATCCAGGAATCACAGAGCACGCCAAATAGTATAAATCCTGACAGGCCGACCCCAAGACATATACTTGTCAAAATTTTCAATGCTCAAGAAAAAGAGAAAACACTCAAGGCAGCAGGAGAAAAGAGAAACATCACATACAAAGGAAGCACAATAAGATTAAGTGCTGACATCTCAGCTGAAACCATGGAGGCAAGAAGACTGTGGTATCACATAGTCAAAGTACTAAAAGAAAAACAATTTCCAACCACGAATTCTCTATCAAGCAAAGCTGGCATTCATAAATAAAGGAGAGTTCAAAATATTCACAGATAAACAGAAATTAAGGGAATATGCCAACAAGAAACCTGCACTTCAAGAAATACTAAAAGAAGCTCTAAAGGGTGAAATGAAAAAACAGGAGAGAGAGAATTGGAGGAGACTGTAAGAAAAACAATAACAACATAAGGAGAAAGAAAAAGCACATAGGACATACATAAACCCAAAGAAAATATGGGAGATGTAAGAAATTCATTGAGAGAAATAACAATGAATGTTAACAGATTGAACTCACCAGTCAAGAGACACAGATTGGGAGAATGGATGAAGAAATATGACCCATCTATATGTTGTTTACAAGAGACCCACCTTAGACCCAGGGATTCAAGGAAGCTGAAAGTAAATGGCTGGAAAACAATTTTACAAGCAAATAATAACCAAAAAGAGCAGGAGTAGCTATTCTAATATCGGACAAAATAGACTTTAAATGCAAAACAATCATAAGAGACAAAGATGGACACTATATATTAGTAAAAGGGGTAATCCCTCAAGAAGAGAGAACAATCATAAACATTTATGCACCTAATCAGGGTGCCTCTAAATATGTGAGGCAAACACTGGAAAAACTAAGTGCAGAAATAAATGCCTCCACAATTATATTGGGGGACTTTAATACACCATTATCACCATTAGGCAGAAAATCTAGACAGAGAATCAGTAAAGAAAAAAAGAACCTGAATAATACCCTAGATCTGGACCTAATAGACATATACAGTACACTACACCCTCATACAGTGGGATATACATTCTTCTGTAGGGCACATGGATCATACTCCAAGATAGACTGAATGCTAGGCCACAGAACAACTCTCAATGAGTTCAAAATGATTGACATTATACAAAGTAATTTCTCTGGCCACATGAATGAAATTATAAATTACTAAGGACAAGAGAAATAGATTAGGCATGAAGATGTGGAAATTAAACAACATGCTCTTGGACAAATAGTGGGTCACGGAGGAAATCTCAAAGGAAATCAGTAACTATCTCAAATGAAATGAAAATGACAACACAACATATCAAAATCTATGGGATGCTACCAAAGCAGTACTGAGAGTGAAATTTATAGCTCTAAATGCATATATTAAAAATGAAGAAAGAGCTAAAATTGAAGTATTAACTGCAAACCTGAAAGGAATGGAGAAACAACAACAAAGTAACCCTAAAGGAAGCAGAAAGAAAGAAATAACAAACATCAAGGCAGAGTTAAATGAAATAGAAAATAAGAAAACAGAAAAAATAAACAAAACCAAAAGCTGGTTCCTTGAGAAGATCAATAAAATTTACAAACACTTAGGCAGATTAACAATGAAAAATAGAGAGCAAACGCAAATACACAAAATAAGGATTGTAGTAAAGGTTATCACTACTAACCCCACCAAAATAAAGACTATCATAAGAGGATACTTTGAAAAATTATATGCTAACAAGAATGATAATTTAGAGGAAATGGACAAATTCCTAGAAACTCAGAAGCAGCCTACACTGATGAAAGAACAAATCAATGAACCCAACAGTGCAATTACAAGTAAAGAGATAGACTCAGTCATCAAAAACCTCCAAGGTAAAAG
This sequence comes from Chaetophractus vellerosus, assembly GCA_004027955.1. Taxonomy (NCBI): domain Eukaryota; kingdom Metazoa; phylum Chordata; class Mammalia; order Cingulata; family Chlamyphoridae; genus Chaetophractus; species Chaetophractus vellerosus. Next base: position 2,633 of record PVKH010018875.1, on the reverse strand, counting down.
AGCCCAGGACCAGATGGTTTCACAGCTGAATTCTACCAAACATTCCGGGAAGAACTAACACAAATCCTGCTTAAACTCTTCCAAAAAATAGAAATATAAGGAACACTCCCTAACTCATTGTATGGTGCCAACATTACCCTAATACCGAAGCCAAAGAAAGATACCACAAGAAAGGAAAATCACAGACCAATCTCTCTAGTGAGCCTAGATGCTAAAATCCTCAAGAAAATACTTGCTAATCACATTCAACAACATATCAAAATCATTATACACCATGACCAAGTGGGTTTTATCCCGGGTATGCAAGGATGGTTCAACATAAGGAAATCAATCAATGTAATACAGCACATAAAAATTTTTGAAAGAAAAAAATCTCTTGGTCATCTCTATACATGCAGAAAAAGCATTTGACAAAATGCAGCACATTTCCTGATAAAGACTCTGCAACACATAGGATTAGAAGGGACCTTTCTAAACAAGATAAAAGCTATTTATGAAAAACCCAAAGCTAACATCATCTTCAATAGGGAAATCCTAAGAGCCTTCCATCTGAGATCAGGAACAAGACAAGGATGCCAACTATCACCACTCCTATTTAACATTGTCCTAGAACTGCTTGCTCAAGCACTGAGGCAAGAAGAAGATACAAAAGGCATCCAAATTGGAAAGGAAGATGTAAAAATTTCATTATTTGCAGACGACATGATCCTATACTTAGAAAGCCCCGAGAAATATTCTAAAACTTATAAAGGAGTTCAGTGACATTGCAGGTGATAAGATCAATGCTGAAAAATCAGTATCATTTCTGTACACTAACAACAAACAATCTGAGGAGGAAATCAAGAAAAAAAATATGATTTACAATAGTAACAAAAAGAATCAAATACCTAGGAATAAATTGAAGTAAATATGTAAAGGACTAATATGCAGAAAACTACACAACAGTTTTGAAGGTAATCAAAGAAGACTTAAAGAAATGGAAGAATATCCCCTGTTCATGGATAAAAAGACTAAATATCATTAAGATGTGTATCCCACCAAAACTAATCTACAGATTTAATGCAATCAATAAAAATTAACACTGTATTTTGTAAGAAATTGGAAAAACTAACTAAAAACTTCATTTGGAAATGTATGAAGCCTCGAATTGTCAGACATATTGAAAAGAAAAATGAGGTTGGAGGTATCACACTATCTGACTTCAAAATATAATATAAAGCTACAGTGGTGAAAACTGAATGATAGTGGCACAAGGATAGACACATTGATCAGTGCAACCGAATTGAGAGTTCTGAGATAGATCCTCATATATACAATCACCTGATATCTGACAAGGCCACCAAGCCCACACAGTGGAGAGAGAATGGTGTCTTTAACAATTGGTGAATGGAGAACTGGATATCCATATGCAAGAGAATGAGAGAAGAACACCATCTCACACCGTATATGAAAATTAACTCAAGGTGGATCAAAGATCTAATCATAAGAGCCAAGACAATAAAAACCTTGGAGGATAATGTAGGGAAGCATCTACAGGACATTGTAATAAAATGGATTCATGGACTTCAGACCCAAAGCACAAGCAGCAAAAGAAAAAATAGATAAATGGGATCTCCTCAAAATTAAAACCTTTTGCACCTCAAAGGGTGTTAGCAAGAAAATAAAAAGGCAGCCTACCCAATGGGAGAAAATATTTGGCAACCATATATCTGATAGGAGCCTCATATCTAGCATATATAAAGAGATCCTACACCTCAAAAATAAAAAGACTAACAACTCATTTGAAAAATGGGCAAGTGACCTGAAAAGACAGTTCTCCAAGGAAGAAATACAAATGGCTAAAAGGCACATGAAAAAATACTCGACATCTCTATGTATAAGAGAAATGCAAATCAAAACTACAATGAGATCCCATATTATACCCATTAGAATGGCAGCTATTAAAAAACCTGCAGAGTATAAATGTTGGAGAGGATGTGTAGGAACGGGTACCCTCATCCACTGCTGGTGGGATTGTGGATTGGTACAGCCACTGTGGAGGACAATATGCAGTTACTCAAAAAACTAAATACAGATCTTCCATATGATCCAACGATTCCATTGCTGGCTATATACCCAGAAGAATTGAAAGTAAAGACACGAACAGATATATGTACACCAATGTTCATAGCAGAATTGTTCTCAATTGCCAGAAGTTGGAAACAACCCAGGTGCCCAAAAAAGGATGAATGGATAAACAAAATGTGGTACATACATACAATGGAATACTACTCTGCAGTAAGAAGGAACAAAGTGCTAACACATGGGATAACATGGATGAATCTTGAAGACCTTATGTTGAGCAAAGCAAGTCAGGCATTGAAGGATGAGCTGTACATGACCTCACTGATATTAATAAAGGAAATTGAGCAGTCCCTGAGAACTAGGATCTGAAAAATAGGTTTAAAAGAAAGAGAAAGAGAAGGGAAAGTAGTGGGACATCATCCATAGGGATGTAATGTGTGGTGAGGTGACAGAGAATGGTTTTGTGTTAGGGGAATGGGACAGGTGGGTGGTGATATTGTTGGGTTTTGTGGTGCAGGGTTGTTGGCCTGGAGGATTGGGTGGGGCAGGTTGGAGAGTCCAGGATGCTT
>PVKH010018874.1:0-15008 GCA_004027955.1 Chaetophractus vellerosus | reverse complement strand
CATGACCAGATGAACAGATCAGTTTACAAGCATGATTCAATTTATATTTTTGGAATTCATAGTTAGATAAAACTGTCAAACCATTATACCACCCATTAGCAAAACTTTATCATCCCCAATAGAAACTATTCATTTTAAGCTTTAACTGTCTATTCCTTAACAGCTTTCTTTTGATTAGTTTGGGTATATATTTTCCTGTTACTTTTGACCTTTCTGGGTTCTTATTTATTTCCTCATTCTTTATTCTATGTAAGCAGCATATAGTTGGGTTTTGTATTTTTATCTGGACTAACAATATCAGAATTTTTCTTGTAATGCTTTTACTGATATAGTATATTTATAACTTTACTGTTATATGGCTATAACTTTACTGTTTATTTTCTATCTTACCCTATGCTTTATATTCTTTTTCTTCTCCTTTCTTTTCTTTTTTGGATCAATCAAATATATTTGTTTCATCTTTCCCTCTGTCAACTTGTTACACTATTTTTTTAGCTCATTTCTTATAGATTACATAGACTTCACCAGGCATACTTCACTTAATTCAGTCTAATATAAATAATTACTTTTACCATTTCCCAATACTGCTAGAACCTTAGAACATTTTAATTCTATTTACTCCCCTCTTGTCCTTTGCATTTTTTTTTTCATGAATTTTAGTTCTATATCAATTTAAAATTCCAAAAGGCTTCATTCCCTCTTGAATTTACATGCTTCTCTCAGAAAAACTCCCTTCACTATTTCTTTTGGTACAAATCTGGGAAGTAACAAAGTCCCTCCATTTTTATTTTTATGAAAAATGTCTTTACTTAACTTTATTTTTTTAGAAAAAGATATTTTCTCTATAAAAGTCTAAGCTGGCAGTTATTTTCTTGCAGCTTGTTGAAGGTGCCATTCCATTTTTTCCTGACTTCCAAGATCCAGTCAAGAAGTCAGATGTCAGTCTTATTGATATTCCTTTAAAAAGAATGTGTCTTTCTCTGGCTGCTTTTAGGATTTTTCTCTTCATATTGGTTTACCATCAGTTTTACATATTGTTTTCTATGTATTTGTCCTACTTGAATTTCTGGATTAATGACTTTCATCAGTTTTGGAAAATTGTTAGCCATTACCTCTGAATAGTGTTTCTACTCTATTCTCTCCTCTTCTCCTTCTGGGACTTCAATTGCACATCCTTTTAAGCATGTCCCATGTTTATCTTATCTGTTTGTCCATTCTTTTTTCTCTGTGTGCTTCCTCATAAGTATTCTCTATTGACCTATTTTCCAATTCCCAAAAAAAAGCTTAGAAACTCCAGATTATGCTATCTTACACCAGAAAGGCTTTCCCCTTTCTGCTATTAGGAAGGTGACTGTTAGGGGAACTATTCATCTCAAGCCAATCAGGAACTGAGCAGGGTTGGAGCTGTGGATACATTTTAGTGAGACTCAGTCTAACTCTTCTTGGTCCTGTTCCTAAGGCATGACTCCCCGGAGCTTTTAATTGTAAGCTTGGTAAGACTTTGACTCCACAAGCCTGAAAGACTGAAGGAGATTCAGATCTCCCTTTGAGAGGTTTACAGTTTAATCTTTAGCTTCCTGCCCCACACAATTCCAAATTGGCAAATGTCTTCACAGGAAGACCCGAGATGGTCTAAGAATCTTCCAGTCTTCAATTTTGTTAACTCTAACCCTGAAAACATGCCAAAATTTCTGATAGTTTCTGTGTCGTCTCTGAATGGCCTTCTGCCAGAGGTCAAACGTGGATTTTTTACCTCTATCTGCACCCAAAATTATTAAGTGTCCCAGATGAAAAGTAGCTTTAGATCAATTCACCACTCCTTCTAGGATTTCCTCCATTACTTATTTTGTTTTGGGGACTCCTTTCCTGGAGAAGTCTTTGTTTCCTGAACATCACAAGACCATGGGATATTTCACTATACCTTTCAGAGGCTTTCAACCAAGCCCTTTAATTTCCTGTGAATCATCACAATTAAACTGATTATGCATGTGAGTTCCTGCCACTCTCCAATTTTGTCACTCCAGCTCAACACAACCACTAAAAGCTTTATTCTCCCTAGGAGCATCTCTCAACCTGGCCCAAATTCTGTTCTTCAGCCTTTTTCCAGAATCATCAAATACCCTCAGGTGGGAAGATGACTGCTGATCATCAGTTTCTCTCACTGAAACTTAAAGTCTTTCTCATCCTCATCGCTCCCATGGCTCTCTAGTGCCTTTAAAATTTTGTTTCTCTTAATTTGCTCAGGTTTTCTAATTGTTTTCTGCAAGTGAATTGCCTTGCCACAACCTACTATTTCCTACTCAGAAGTGGAAATCTATGTAAGCCTCCTAACAATTTTTGTGGTTTCCATGCTGACCATGCTACAGGCTATTCACACACAGAAACTGGGATGGCCCTTTTACATCATCAATCAGGTCACATCACGCCCTTTGCACTTGTAATAAAATCAAAACTCTTTATCATGCCTTCAAGGCCTTACATGTTCTTGCTCTGACACCTCTCTGACTTCACCTCTTAGCTCTCTGCCATCCTTCAATGTGCTCCAGCAACATAGCTCTTCTTATTCCTCAAACTTGCTAACCAGAAATCTGCTCTTTGCCTCCCCTCAACCCACCTCTCCAGAATATAAGCTCTATGAAACTAAGGATTTTGACCACCTAGTTCAACCACTTTATTCCCAGCACCTAAAATGATGTCCAGCCATATCATATATGCTAGATAAATATTTACTTAATAAATGAATGAACGAAGTTGAAACTGCCTTGGCTGAAATGTGGCTAAGGTACTGAAGCCATGCCTAATACCCTCCTCTTTGCTGCCTATCATAGCCTAGATAATTGAAAGTTGACTATATATTTTTAATGACATTTTAATCAAACTCTTATAGAAATCCTGAACAATATACAAAGAAACTTGGGGTTCCAAGGACCACAGTTCAAGAAGTCAATTATAACAGAGCTGGTGTAGCTCAGTGGTTGAATGCCTGCCTCACATGTACATGGTCCTGGGTTCAATCCCTGGTACTTCTTAAAACAAAGCAAAACAAAACAAAAACAAAAACAAACCATTTTTTAAAATTATATAGCGAAGATTCCTTCCAGTTCTGATATTCTAGCAAAACACCATGTTAGGTAAAAATCTGAAACTGAATATTCCAACAGGCCTGTTCCACTGGTGCATATTTTTCACCAGGAAATATATACATCCTTAGATGTCCTAATAATTAAGAAGGCAAAAATAGCAGTAACTATACAGTTACTTTTTATATCCAGCTGATTTTCTACTGAAACTTTTCTACTTCAGTGCCAGGCCTTGGAACCAAATAAGATTAGTTCTAGGGACTAGAACAAAAATAACATTCTTCTCCAGAATGCAAAATCATCTATACAACTAGCTGTGCTTGTGGCAATTTTATGTTGTGTAGCTTAAATACAAGCAGTTTTGCAGTTGGGGACCATTAAGATCTCAGGCACAGTGTTAAACAAGTTTCATTTGCAGGTGAGTAGGAATAAATAAAGTGCTCCCACTGACCTATGTTCTGCCAAACACTTGCTTTTCCTGAAGATGAAAAGGGACTTCATGTTTATGGAACTTCACAAAAGTAATGACTATATAAGATCCAAACAACTCTAGTCCCTGGGAAGAACTGCACTTCATCAAAAGAGGTAATTAGTAATCATTCACACAGACCTGGTATTTCCTTCCTATTTCTAGAAAAAATATCCATTTTTTTCTCTCTCTCTGAGCAGCTTCCCATCATTCCTCAGAACAAGATTTCCCTGAAGTACCAGCTTAGAAGGCACAACGGTTATTAGGTGTACATTTGGTACCTAATTCTTTTCACTGCAATGCATCGCTTTCATGATTCCATTGACCCAAGTATATACAGTTTGGTTTGTTCTGCTTAAATAAAGTAAATAAAATAAGAAGATAAAACTTAAACTAATACTTCAAATGAGGAATAATTACCTTAGACTCTGACAAAATTATTTTGAGAAAATCTTAATCCATGATCTAGAGGCAAATTCCTTCTATGGGTGAAACAATAGAAATTTTCTCTCATGCTTTTTTGTTTCTGTTTTGTTTTTTGAGGTACCAGGGCCAGGGATTGAACCTAGGACCGCATATGTGGGAAGCTGGCTCTCAACCACTGAACCACATCGGCTCTCCTGAGTTGGTTTCTTCGTCTAGTTACTTGTTGTTTGTTTTTGTTTGTTTGTTTGTTTTTAGGAGGTACTGGGAATTGAACCCAGGGCCTCCCATGTGGGAAGCAGGTGCTCAACCACTTGAGCCACATCTGCTCCCTCTTTCATGTTATTCTAAACGCAACTTAAATATTATCTCAATACCAATCATAGGCCACCACTATCATTCTGCATCTAAAAGAAAAGTTCAGGATGACTTGTGGTTTACACAAGTTCTACTTTATATAATTAACCTTGACACTTTCTTTTTTTTAGGTAGGCCAGTAAAAAGAATTTATTGGGAAATGGGGGAAAGAACTGAGATTGCTGAGAAATGGGAGAGAAGGATGGAAATGCACACAGAGATTAGATGCGGGCTCCTCTAGGCAAAGAGTTTTGGCTTGTCTGGTCACCTTTTAAGCTATTAATTATTCCTCCCCTTGCTAATGCTAGAGGGAGGGGCCCCAGCTGTTATTGGTTACTCCACCAATGGTGGGGGCCAATGGTGAGGTCTGTTTGGAATATCTGGGGCCTCCCATCAGCCCCAGAAAGAGTCCCAACTGGAACTCAAGGCCTTGACACATTTTAACTCCCAAGTACATGGGTTAAATATAGGTAATTATCAAATATGAAACCACCTGAGAATTTTTCTTGACCAGTACAACTAGATTAGTCAGAGAAAAAGATGATTTCCTTTCAAATCAGCCTTTAGGATTCAGATGGCATCAAAAATTTTAAAACCTTGTCTCTAGATTTTTGAGTAGCATGATGACCAAATAAAATATTATTCACCTCTAAGGCTTAGTCTGTAATTTTGAAGTTTCAAATGGTGAACAACAGGTCAAATCCAACATATAGATAAGTTTTATTTGACCCACAGAGTGGTTTTTTAAAATTTTGAATTTATTGACAACATTTGAAAATCAGGAAATTTCACTTTAAAAATCCAGATGTCCAACTTCTCCTGAAAAAGATCATAGTAGCTGTGCCTTGCACAGTTCATAAAGACTAAGGCCTAAGTGGAGGCTGTTCTCATTTGCCGGGCCATGCACACTGGCTGGGTCTATATCCACTAAGGGAAAGGAATGTCTTTTTCTAATCTGCACAAGATGCCGTATAGGCTGGCAATGACACTATGCCTGGGCTTTCATTCACACACGGTGGCAATTTCCTAGCACAATTGAGGCAAAGCATCTAAGCTTGAATTTGCTACAGCCCTCACCACTCGCTATTATTACACTCCTGCTTCACCCTATTATGTTACCTGCTTGGTTTCTTTAAAGACATACAAGTTTACAACTTTGGATCTGCATCCAAAGCAACTGATACTTCTGATATATTAATCTAAATGACATAATTTTAAATTCACTTTGCAGGAGGTATGTTGTTCATCTTCTTATACCCATACAAACTCTCAGCAATTAGGTTTTACAACCAGATAGACCTGGGTAGCTGACTAATATTGGGAAATTCATGGGACTCTCTGTGCATCAATTTCCTTATTTGTAAAATGAGATGAATATTTTACTTAAACGAGATGTAGTAATAAGTATAATGCAATGCCTGGTATATATTAGGTACTCAAAAAATACATTTTCATTTTATGTGCTGAAATATCCTCTCCCTGACCTTGAAGCAAAAACCTTGTCAGTTATTTCTAGAATCATAAATACTTGTTCAAACTAATTAGACTATAAGCTGCACAAAGGCAGGGACCATGTCCAGCTTTCATTATTCTCTTCTCAACACTGTCACACAGTAAATTCTAACTCATTAGTAGAATAAAGGGATAATGGAATTACTTTCCAGACTCCAGAGGGAATTGAGAAATGAGCAAGATTCTTTCTTCCTCTCAATCTAGGCACACTTTTCCAACATGAATCAGGGAATGCAGTTAAGATATGCCAAAGATAAATGAAAGATGGACTTTAATAGTATAAATTAAACCCTTACTTGAGTTGACATAGATGTCCTGGCAATTAAAGCATATAATCTCATAATGAATTAACTCTGAAAACAAGGAAAGCCCAACCACACCCAACCACCAAACAGATACACAGGAGACTATTACTAGAAGCTTGAACTAAGAACATGTGATCCAGAAACCAAATATGAAAGACCTGCAGATTCTCGCTCTTTCCAGTGGCCTGGGAAGAATTTTAGGGTGATAGATGACTGGAAAATATGTTTAAGGAAAAGAATTTATAGAGACCATGGATGTTGTCACTGACAGTCAATAAATGAATAGGGCAAGGATGGAGTTCAATGGCTTTCCACCATATTTCTCCTTAAAACAAAAATAAACTAGGATATACTAGGAAGATTAATTTACTCAACTGTCACCTGTCAGAAGAAATACGCTATGATTTTGGCAGGGCTTTCTCAATGGGGGAAACAAGGTAGTTGGCACCCTCTAGTTAGCCAATTGAATCTAAAATATAAATGCAAATAAGATTTGTTTTTCCTAAACCTTTCTTTATGACAGCATATCAGTATCATTCACACAGAAGTAGTATCACTAAAGTATATTGTGCCAGTCGCACATGTTTTACTTGCCTTTGAAAATATGCAACACTGGTACAGTATATTCTAGTGATAGAGGTTCCTCATTTTTGTACTAGTACAACTGGAAAATGCGATGCTACCTCTATGTGTGTAATGTAGCACAAAGCTATGCTCACCGAAGCGTACAACGAGAATGTGTCAGTTCGGAGGGGGGGGAAAGCTCCCATCTCTAGCAAAATATTTTACACTAAAAACTATAGCTATTCTAATGCAAAACTTACTAAGTGATATATGCAGAAAAAAAGTGGGTTCTTGTTGCAATAAATACTTTATTACACAGGTCTGGTTTTATCTACCATCTTTTTAAAGGATAATGGTTTGCTTTAGCTGCTTAAAAACTAGACAGTTTTTAATCATCTATTCCATAAAACAGAAGGTTCTGTTTTAATCACCTAGATCTCATGCTGTTGGAAAAAATGTATTAGATACTTCTTTGATACATACATAAATGCTTTGTTTTTAAGGAAAGAAGGGAGAGCTTTCTATTTCTATCAGTGAAAAGGCTAAGAACAGAGCTGCCGTTGGTTGACTCCTCTTACTAAAGTAGGTGCCTGGAAAGGGCCAGGTGGTGTTTATGCAGATGACTGAGCAAGTTACAATGTGTTCTTCCTTTTGGATAAAACATTAGTGTATCAGATGTGACAAATCAGATGTTCATCTTCCGCACTTCTGCATTATTTTACATTGAGAATTAGATGATGTGCTGGCTTAGCTTTTTGCTTTTGTTTTCTTCTTGAGAGCAAGTTCATAAATAAAGTTCTCTCTACACTCTGCATAATCATAGTCTCACAGAATAACTAACTGGCTAGGTAATATGATAATTAAAACTATACCTATTTTGCATCATACAAGAGAAAAAGCACGTGTTCTGAGTAACAAGGACACACCATTCATATACTCTAAGAGCTATTTAACATATTTTCCATTCCTGTACTTTTGCTGTCAAGGAAAAATGCGGTCTTCCCATAAACATCTTGAGATAAAAGCACTTGATGCTCCATTGCCCAACTAGGAAGTTAGCATTTGCTGATCACCAAAGTGCAAGGCTCAAAACCTTCCCTCACTGTTCGCAAAACAAACTTCTACTTCCAAAACCAAAAGGATTTGTAGATTTTATAATATTTTAAAATCATACTTTAAAAGAGTCCAAAAATATTTTTTAAAATATCCAGACAATATTCCCACCCACAGAGTTTACAGTAGCATTGCCTCTATTTAGCATTATCAAGCATTCGGCCTGCACCAACTCCCCTTGGCTAGTCTCCACAACCCTAGCATTTATTCCAAGAGAAAACAGTCAGAGGTTCCCCCATGAGGGCAGATTTCAAATAAGATTCCAACTGATAGTGTCCTATGCTCTTTCGTGTATTTGGTGTCTTTATATTGAGAGTTCCTGTTAAGAATGAGAACAGCACCTTGTTGCTACTGAGAAATTGATAGAATTAGACAAGCGAATAGTTTGAGTCCTAAAAGTTCTATTAAAGCTCTTAATTCATGCATCCATCCAACAAATATTTATTGAGTCCCTATCATGTACAGTTCAAGATAAGACCTTTACCACCAGGGGAATTGGAGGGGAGGTCTGTTAATAAAAGCCATCAAAAGAAACATAAGTGTACTATTAGGAAATATCAGAGGTTAGGCAGAATCAGTGAAGACCTTATGGGAAAAGTAGCATTTTGATGACCAGTGGAGGATAGATAGGCTCTAAGATGTGAAGCCTGGGTGGAGAGAAAGTGTCATAAAAGGAAGGAGTAGTAATTCCAGACCTCTTAAGTGATGTGTTACTATTGTTGTCATCAATAATAATAAAGATTGACATATTTAAGTATATTTATAAAATATCTTTATATATGTTAATATTAAAATGTTCATATTTAACATATTTTTATATTTTTATTTATTAATAACTACTGGTGTCGATGTTGATAATAATTAATGTATTTTAATGATAATACCTATCATAATAATTCACACAAAGTGCTTTACAAAGCATTTGTCTTTGTGCTACTCACTATTCTAAGCTACACAGCAACTCAATTGATGTTCTCCGTTGTGAGAAATACTGTTAGTATACCCATTTTACAAATGGAAAGCTAGGGGAGAATAAGCAACTTGTCCGGGGTCACACTACAAAAAAGTTGAGGACAAAGGCAGTCTGACTCCAGAGTCCATGTTTATAATCGCCATGCTCTACTACTACAAGATTAAAGACTATGGGATCAAATGAGATGATAAAAAGTACAAATGTAGAATGTCAGGTTTTTCTTTTTTTAACTTCTTTCTTCTCATCTCCTCCCCCTCCCCATCCCTTCTGCCACCTACAATCATCTTCAAAGTCTTTTCTCTTCTACCTCCTTAATATCACTAATCTACTCCTACTCTCCTTTCCACTGCCAGACTTTAAGCTCTCATCACCTCCTACCAGGATTATTACTAGAGCTTCCCTTTCTTTCCAAGGCATTCTCTATACCATCAGCTCTAGGGTATCATAAGCATTTGTGAAGTATGCTGTAAATAATTTGCTCTGGATCATAGTTACCTTTCTAAAGTTTGTAAATGCTTTACCAATGACAGCATTGAATGTAAAATTTGTCCATGGTCACATAGCTACTGAGGCCAGGAAGCTGGTCTTTACCCTAGATCTGTCTGATGCCCAAGTCCCTATTCTATCCACTAGACTACACTGCTATTCTTTTTTTTTTAAAGGTTTATTTTTATTTATTTATGCCCCCCCCCCGCCACCGCCTTGCTGCTTGTGCTCGCTGTCTGTTCTCTGTGTCCATTTGCTGTACGTTTTTCTGTGTCTGCATGTCTCCCTTTGTTGCATCATCTTGCTGCACTAACTCTCTGCAGAAGCGGGCCAACTTGCCTCCACCAGGAGGCCCCAGGAATCTAACCTGGGGCCTCCCAACCTGGGGCCTCCCATACGGTAGACAGGAGCCCAATCGCTTGAGCCACATCCACTTCCCTGCTATTATTATTATTTTTTTAATTCCTTAAGCCCAGTTTCTCTAGACTCAAATAAACTGGATAAAGTGTCTTAGCTACCTCTTTGCCCATGGCATTTTGTAGCTAATTTTTTAAAATTTTCTTTACACACACTCCATATCCACTAAACATATACTCCCCTTTTGTCCTTTCCCTCATCCCCTGGTAACCCTAAACACTGTCTGTATCTGTGGATTTGCTATTTCCAGATATCTCTTATAAGCGATATCATACAATATTTGCCCTTATGTGCTTTGCTTATTTCACTGACCATAAGGTTTTCAAGGTTCTTCCCCGTAATTGTGAGTCTCAGAAATTCATTCTTTCTCATGGCCAAAAAAGTTCCATTGTTAGTATGTACCATATATTGTTTATCCATTCATTTATTAATGGACACTTGGGTTGTTTCCACCTTTTGGCTATTTTGAACAATGCTGTTATAAACATTGGTGAGCAAGTAACTGTTTGACATCCTTTCTTTGGGTATATAACTAGAAGTAGAATTGTCAAGTCATATGGTAATTCTATATTTAACTTTTTGAGGAACTACCATATTACTTTCCACAGTGACTGCACCATTTTACATTCCCATCAACAACACACTAGAGTACCAATTTCTCTACATCCTCTCCAATACTTATTATTTCCCATTTTGTTTTAATAATAGCTATCCTTATGGGAGTGAGTGAAGTAGTATTCATTGTGGTTTTGATTTGCATCTCCCTTGTGGTTAATGATGTTGAGCATCTTTTCATATGATTATTGGTCATCTGTCTATCTTCTTTGGAAAAATATCTATTCAAGTCTTTTTGCTCATTTTTTAAATGGGGTTGTCTTTTTGTTGCTGCATTGTAAAAGTTCTGTCTTAGGCTGACTGAGCTGCTGTCACAAATACCATATAATGGGTTGGCTTAAACAACAACCATTGATTCACTCATGGTTTCAGAGGATAGAAATCCAACATCAAGATATTAAAAAGGCTTACTTTCTCCCCCAAAGACCATAGCATTCAGATACTGGCTGCCAGCAATCTTTGTGGTTTCTTGACTTTCCTATCACATGGAAATGTCCTCTCCTTTCTTCTGCTTTTCCAGATTCTGGTTCTATAAGGAAGGCCTCCAGAAATCTGGATTAAGATTTACCCTCATTCAGTTGGGCCATACCTTAAGTAAAAATAACATCTTCAAGAGGTCCTATTTAAACTAGGTCCATGCCAACAGTAATGCAGATTAAGATTAAGAACATGTCTAAACTGAGGTACTTATTCAATCTACTACAGGTTCTTTCTATATTCTGAATATTAAGGCCTTATCTGATATAAGGTTTGAAACTATTTTCTCCTGCTGTGTAGGTTGTCTTTTCCCTTTCATGATAAATGTCCTTTGATAAACCAAAGTTTTTAATTTTGATGAAGCTGAAAATCTCTATTGTTTCTTTTGTTGCTTATGCTTTGGGTATCAAATCTAAATATCCATTTTTATTGAATCCTAGGTTATGAAGATTTGTGCCTATCTTATTTTATACAGTTTTACCTTTTATATTAGGTCCTTGATCCATTTTGAGTTAATTTTTGCATAGAGTTTGAGGTAGAGATATAACCTCATTCTTTTGTATGTGGATATGCAGGATTCTGAACGCCTTTTGTTGACGAGACTATTCTTTCCCTGTGGCTTGGTCTTAGCCCTTGTAAAAAATCAAGGCTATAGATGTGTGAGCAGATTTATAGAATTTCAATTCTGTTTGCTTGGTCCATATATCTTTCTTTATGCCAGAACCATACTGGTTTGCTTACAGTAGATTTGTAGTACAATTTGAAATCAGAAAGTGTGAGTCCTCCAACTTTGTTCTTCTTTTTCAAAATTATTTTGGCTATTCAAGGCCCCTTGCAGTTCCATATGAATGTGAGGATTGGCTTTTCACCTTCTGCAACAAAAGTTACTGAAATTTTGAAAAGGACTGAGTTATATATGCAGAGACAGAAAATTAACAAGGAAATAGAGTACATGAACAACACTAAAAACTGATTCAATGTCTTCTGTTTTTTGTTTGTTTGTTTGTTTGTTTGTTTCATTTTATCTTCAAAGAAGCTTTAGGTTACAGAAAAGGCACGTAGAGAGTATAGGGGATTCCCATATACCCAATGCCCACACCCTTTTCCCCTCTCCCCTATTAATAACATTTTAAATGCCGATGGTACATTTGTTGCAATTGATGTACAAATATTGAAGCATTGTTACTAACCTTGGTCAATGGTTTACATTATGAATTACATTTTGGACCGTACACTTTTATAAATTTTGACGAAATTTAAAATGGCTTGTATCCATTATTGCAAGACCATGTAGAACAATTCCACAGCCCCCAAAGTGCCATTTTGCATCTGTACAATTTTCTGTTATTGGTTTTCAAACTTCAACTGTGAGTTCAACACTAAAGTAGACACATTAAATTCACAGTGAATTTAATTCTTACAGAGCCTTCCATGGAGTTCCTTCCCATAGCACCTTCTTTATACCTTCATTACAGCACTTTTATTTTTATGAATATATTTTATAATAGAGGTGTTATTCATAAGCAAGTGTATCTTCCCCTACTCTCTACAATGCCAGTTCCTTTAAGACAGGAAGGGTAATGTTCATCTTGATATTCTCTCAGAATAGAGCAAAGTATCTTACACATACCAGTCCCTCAGTAAATGATTCCTGACTCTGACCATAGTGGTCCTGGATACATCAGAAGCTATTTCAGAGTCATCATGAACACCCCTCAATATTATGGGATTGATAACATTAGTGAGAAAATAGAGAGCGTTGGAATGGCGTACACCTTAGATTATTGAATTGGTTTTCTACTGCTGCATAACAAATCAACACAATCTTAGTAGTTTAAAACAACTTACATTTATTGTATCACAGTTTCCATGGGCAGGAGTTCAGGGGCAGCTTAGAAGGATCCTTTGCTCAAGGACTCACCGGCTGTGATCCAGATGTCAACCATGCTGAATTTCTTTCTGGAGCTCAAGTGGTTGTTAGCAGAACTCAGTTCTTTGGTGTTGTACAGTTGAGGTCCTCACTTTCTTACCAGAAATCATTGTGCACAAAAATGATATTTACTGGCAGGCACTGACATCATCAGCTACATGGATTTTTTGTAAAATTTTTAAAATTTTAGAGTGAAAATAACATCATTTTGTTGTAAGAAAGAATTACACAAATATATTTAATCATTTAATGAAATTATGCAGACTTCTGGTTTGAGCAATGTGGTAGAGTGAGTTAATATGGACATGTACACACAATAAACATAGAGAAATGCTGAATAGATTGAGACAAATTATCTTAAAATGTATGCTTAAGCTCAAAAGAAAGAAAAGGAGATCCCGACATGATGGAAATAAAGATAGAACACAAAACCAGCAGTCAGCAAAGAACTAATTCCACTGCAGCCATGGAGAATATCGCATCACTATAAAGACCCTGGGTGGCTCAGTGCTAGTATATTATTTCCCATGCAAGGAGAGAGGACCTAGTCACAAAAGATGGGAAACCAAGACCTGAAAGGCTTCCTCCTCTATATAAGAACCCATGGAAGAGAAAAGAAAGCATATTTTTGTATGGGTATTTAGTGGGGGGTATGTGGGCGTGAGACTCCAGTGAGAAATTGAAACCCTAAGAATGTATCGTCTCTGGGGTGGAACCTAAGTTTATACTACCTCCATGTAGAGGAAGTCCAAGCATGAGAAATCATTTTGAAAACCTGCCTCAGACATGTGAAACTCCTGAGGCACTTATTAGCAACAAAATCAACAGTGGTCTATAAAGTCAATGTTTGCAACACAGCACTCATGAAACTCTTTTAAAAAATAATACAATAAATTATTACAACCATTCCAGGAAACTGTTCACCATGAGAATGAATGAATGAGCAGATACTTAAACATAAAAAATAACACTTAAGAATTTTAAATGATTTTAAAAATCAGAAAGATACTATCAATTAAATGTATATAATTTATACTACAAATAAAGTATAAATTAAGTAAAAGGCAAAAGAAAAACCAGAAACCATAATGAAAAGCAAAATAGTATAAAAAAGCCAGGCAAATTTGAAAAAGTATCAATCAGAACTTCTAAATATTAAAATAATATAGTCTCTAAAACACAGTGGTTAAATTAAACATAGCTAAAGTTCCTAAAGAACTAAGGAAATTACCAAACACACAGCACTGAGAAGAGAATAAAAAGAAGTGCACATGCCACAGTGTTCTAGTTCCAGTTAAGATGAAAGAAACAGCATCCACTCAATCTCTCCTGATTACAACTAAAACCCTAGTTAAAATACATAATTATCAGAAGATTCTGAGAAGTAGATAAAAGCAGTCAGACTGGATATGGAGCACAGAACTCAAGGGAGAACCCAGTGGTGAATTCTTACTGTTTGTTTTATTCCCTTCCTCTTATGTATCCTGGCTTGGGCTCTGGGGCAGCCCAAAGCTGGAACTGTGCATGGATACTGACAAGGGAAGCTCCAAGAGAAGCTCACTCTCTCTGGCCAAAGGACTGGGAATGGGGAGCCTTGCAAAGCAAATTTTCCATTTGACTCTCAAGTGCCAGCAATGAAAGGATAGCCCCCCACTCACCCACTTACAGGTGAGGCAACAGCTGCCCAGAGCCATTTTGACTCTCATTCACCAGCAAACAAACAGTAGACCTCCTCCACAGGTATAATAGAGGAGTCCCCTGGGAATAGAGCCCTTTGGACTCTCCAGCACTAGCAAGAAGGTGGTAACTCTCCTCCTCCAAGCATAGCAGATGTAACCCCGGGGTGATGCATTTGGACTCACCAACACATGTAACAATACAACATTTCTACTACTACCCAGAGTTATGGCAGAGGCTGCTTCTTTGGGGTGGATCCCTTTGGTTGACTCTTTCCCTACTCTACACCAGGCATAGGTCATGATGGCAGAAGCAGTGGTGGTGGTCCCACAGGCTCTTTTCTATTGCTGATTTACCCCAAGGCATTGCCAGATATGAAAAGTGCATGACAAATGCAGGAGGCTAGAGCCTCTGATTTCTAGCTAGAACACCTGGAAAGGGGATCCCTGGGAACCAGATAGTGATGAAGGAACTATAAAGAAGGCAGTCAGAGAAAGGGGTCCTTTAAATCACTGTTTGAAGTTCTCAGCTCACTCTTAAGCTGAACATGCATGAAATCTACCATTATCAATACAGCAAAGGCTTTGAGAACTGAACAATAGTGTAGATC
>PVKH010018873.1:0-15006 GCA_004027955.1 Chaetophractus vellerosus | reverse complement strand
CATACTACAAAGCTACAGTGGTCAAAACTGCATGGTATTGGCACAAGGATAGACATACTAACAAATGGAACAGAACAGAGACTTCTGATATAGATCCTCGCATGTACAGTCAACTGATATTCAACAAGGTCACCAACTCTACTCAACTGGGAAAGAATGGCCTCTTCAACAAATGGTGCTTGGAGAACTGTATATCAATATCTGAAAGAATGAGAGGGTATCAACATCTCATGCCCTATATAAAAATTAACTCTAGATGGATCAAAGATCTAAATATAAGAGCCAAGACCATAAAGCTCCTGGAAGATAATGTAGGGGAACATCTACAAGATCATTTACTGGAAAGTTTTTAAACATCAGGTTCCCCTGCAGGCCACTAGTCAGCTGTCAGTTTTCTTCTGGGATAGTTTAGAGCTTAAAGAAAAAGTTTTGGCGAAGTTTGACAAGTCACACTACCTTGAAATGCAAAACCCACTGTGTCTATAACTTCAAGCCCCTCATTATACTCTCATGGAAGTCAAAAGGAAAATTCATTTTCAATAACTTATTTAGGAGATGAAGGAGATGAGATCATTTTATTCAACTAGAATAATTTATGTGGCTAACTAAACCTTATCTTGCATGTACATGATCCATTAAACTTTTTTCTCCTTTAATAAAATTAAGTAATTTTATCATTTTAAAGTAAATGTATTTCATAATAAAAACTTCTCCTTTCTGCATTTCTCACACAAGCTATAAGTAGACATGATATAGATGTTTAACTATAAAAATATTTTAGAGTTCTAAGTCTAGAATGACAACTTTAAATAAATTATTTATCATTTATTTATGTTTTTCTGGTGTATTATATATAGTAAAGTTGCCTAACTGTGCATAGTGATTTTCAGGGAACTTAAACATAGAGGGAAAACCACTTGCGGGCGAGGAGTATATTAGGAAAAATGTTTACTCTAGTCACAAATGACCTTGTAACTGTTGAGTGGGAGAATAAAATAGTCAGGAGAGGGTTACTTAAGGCCATTCCTAATCTGAAAGTGTTCCTAGCTGCATACTTCATGCACCTCCAGATGGAAGTGACATGGAGGAATGAAGAAATTCAAAGCTTGCTCAGAAGTGCTAATTTTGAACATAACCCAAACCTTTAGTTACAAACAAGATTGCCCTGAACAGAAATGGACTTCCTACTTAACAGGGGAAAACATATTTTAAAAGCTTATTTGCGGCCTTTGTTGTTGAAGGGGAACAATATTATACCAATCTTAACAAACAATAGTTGACTCAATAAATATATTGGAAACAAGTACATATGGATGAAATTTCCTTGACATCATTTAAAAATAATTGAAGGAAGGAAATGCTTAGGCTAGAAAGCATTTGGAATTTTATTAAAAACAAGCCATTTATAAAATAACTGGAGATGTTTAATGAGCTTAAAATATGGGTGTGTTGGCACATCTTCCTTTTGGATTAATAGACTTTTTATTACTTGAGCCTGGTGGGTATACATTCCTCGGATCAAATGTCAGCATTATTCTCATTCAAGAAAGAAGCCAGCTCCAACCACGGACCACATCTATAGTGTCCTTAAGTACTTGGAAATCCTGGGACTACAAAAGCATGACGAGAGGGATGGCAGGAGAAGGATCATAGAAAAAACATCACAGAATCATGATAAAATTTTTCTAATGAGTTGACTTGCTCTTATAAATAATCAGTGTAAGAGAAATGACTTGAAGTTTGGATTGATAGTCGAAGTAAAATTCTTTCCTTAAAGTTCCAAATGATTTTAAATATATCTGTTCTGCTAGAATAACCTATATTGGGAAATCTTTTAAGGAATGTAAAAACAGCCCTGGACACATGTCTACTCTGTTACTCTGGGCACTGTTTTCTTAACTACAGGGTCAAAGGAGTTTACCAAAGAAACCTGATTCAAAACAACAACTAAAGAAATTGAATAGTCTCCCAGTACCACTGACTAATACAATTCATCATTTAGAATATACTTGGATATTAAATGTTCCATCCATAAAATGTTTGTAGGCCAGAAAATATATCTGCAATAGTACTTGCTTTGTGGCAACACTAAGAATTAATTTTGCATTTTACCTAATTTAACACTACTAAAATCTTTAACTTATCACCCATTTCTAAAAGAAATGAAAAATGTATTCAGAGTCCATAAAGAAAAGGATCGGTGTAAGGCAAGCCTACTGGAGGCAATAAGACTTGAAAGGGGCCTTAAGAAATGGATGAGATTAGGAGAACAAATATCAAAAAAAGAAAGTAAGACAGAGGGGCCGACTGGATAGCCCAGTGGATAGGGCGTCGGCATACCACATGGGAGGCCCCGGGTTCGGTTCCCGGGGACCTTTCCTAGCGGGCAGACCGCCATTGAGAATGGCAAGCCGCCATGGGCGGGCCAGAGCCGCCGTGGGCAGGGCAAAAAAGCTGCCACGGACAGGGCAAAAGCCGCCACGGGCAGGGCAGGTCGCCCGCGAATGGAGCGCAGCCAGCCACCCGTGAACTGAAAAGCCGGCCGTGATGGAAGCAGAAGCTGCCCACAAGCGGGGAAAGCTGCGCCTGCGCAGTGACCAAGTCTCGGTGCGTCACCACAGCAGGGGGAAGGGTAGATATGTAATAAAAAAATTAAATCTTTAAAAAAAAAAAAAAAGGAAGTAAGACAGGTAAAAAGTAAAGAAGAACAAAAATCAGAACACAAAATTGAGGCTCGCTGGGGAGAAAAAGATTTACCTGACCAAAATGAGGAATGCATCCAGGGAACTTGTGATATAAAGATGAATAAAATATAAGTAGATTATCAAAGGCCATTAAAGCTAAATGAAAGAGACAAGGTTTAGGGCAATAGAAGAGACATTAAAGGTTTGGGGATCAGAAATGACAGGAGGAAATGGAAGTTTTAGGATTATTAATGTAGAACAGGGATTCTTAAGCTTATTTGTTCCATGGACCCCTATGCCAGTCAGGTGAAAGCCATGGACCCCTTACTAAGTTCACACTATATTGTGTATTATTTAATTAATATATCACACCCGCACCAACACATCCCCACAAGAATGTTTTTTTAATTCTCAATTCAAGCTCACAGACCCCTTGGGGGTCCATGGACCCCTAGTTAAGAACCCCTGATATAGAGGTAGTTACAAGAAGGTAAAATGGACTACAGTAGAGAAACACTTGAAGAAGGAAAATGAATTAGGATGTTATTGCAAAAGTCCAAGAATAAACTGATTAGGGCCTAGTATGGCAATTTGAGGCTTTTGTGGACCCCAGAAAATTATATTCTTAAATTACTCCATTCCTGCGGGTGTGAACCTACTGTAGGTGGGCCCTTTTGATTAGATTCAGTTAAGGGCCATTTAATTAGATTATTTCAGTAAGGAGTAGCCGAGGTTGGGTCTTGATCCTCTTACTGGAGTCATTTATAAACGGGATGAATTCAGAAAGACAGAGAGAAATGACTCAGGAGCTCAGAGGGGAAGCCACAGAAGCTGAGAGAGAAAGCCACAAGAGAAAAAAACTGAAATCAACAGAACTTGGGATAGAGAAAGCCACAAAAGGAGCAGCCAAAAGCTGAAAGCAATGGAGCCTAGAATGGACAAAGACTGGCAGACACTGCCATTATGTACTGCCATGTGACAGGAGTCCAGAATCGCTGGCTTCCATGTCTTTGGGGAAAGAGCTTTGCCTGATGTCTTGATTTGGACATGTTTTTCAGCCTCAGAACTGTAAGTTTGTAAGTTAACAAATCCCCAATTTTAAAGCCAACCCATTTCTGGTATACTGCCTTGGCAGACTTTGGCAAACTAAAATACTTGGGATGAGCTGGAAATCAATGAAGCTAAATGAAGCCAGAAATGTCACCAAAATATCTATGGTCAACATAGTCAACTAATAGGAAGACAGCAAGGCATGGTATAATGGGAAAATCATAGACTGTGGACTCTGAGAGTTTGAATCTTCACTTCATCATTTACTAACTTTTTGGTGATATTCAAGTCACTTAACCCCTTCAATGTCTTCATTTTCTTATTTGTAAAATAGGCATAAAAATACCTACCAGCCAGAGTTGTCATGAGAATTAAATGAGATAATTCATATATAACACTGGGCAAGAAATAAATACATAGTAGCTGTTATATTATTAAGAATCCATGGATTAAGAAGATATAGAATTGTTGTAAATTCCTATCCTTGGCCAGAAATCTTTTTAATTATCCTCTTCTTCTTACTAACAGGTATACTGCAGTAGAAAGAATTGAATCATGGGATCTACTTTGATGAAAACTTTTCATCATAACTGCAGAAAATGTGAGTTCTTCTTGGCATTACTCTTTCAAACCAATGGCTGCAAAGCTAGTAAGAACTCGACAGGGTGAGCCAAGCAGATGCAATTTCAGGTTCTGGACACTGACAAATAAAGAAAGCTAAATTTCTAATATTGATTAGTTTTTGCTTCAAGAAAACTTTGCTTCTAGGTATTCTTGCTGAGTGTTTTATGTATTTTCTTATAAAGATAAAGAAAATAGATAATGCTGCTTTTTTGCTATAGCTACACTCCTTATTTTCATGTAAAAGGCTATGGACCACATACAGAAACTATTAATACAGAGAAAAAGCCAAGTTTAAGCTCATATTCGCTATTAGAGAAAGCCCTTATCTCTCAGTATATGGGTGGACCAATCCATCAACAGTTCAGAGTATGGACTTGAAATTTTACCTGAAATGCTTAAAGCAACACCTATAGGTCTGTTAATATTCTAGCAACCATTGCAACTGCCCAAAAAATTTAAATGGAGTCCAGGGATTTCCCTCTTAGCTTGCTGGCTGTGATCACAAGTACTATGTAATGAGTTGGCATAAACAACAGAAATTTATTAGCTCAGTTTTGAGGCTAGGAGAAGTCCAAACTTGAAGCATCATCAAGGCGATGCTTTCTCCCCAAAGAGTGTGGTGTTCTGGAGCTGGCTGCCCGTGATCCTTGGGTACTTCACTTTTCTCTCTCATGGCAATAACCTCTCCCTTTTCTTCTGGTTCCATTGACTTCTACCGTCTGACTGGCTGCATCTCATAGCTTTCTCTGTGTGTCTGAATTTCATTCTGTTTATAAAGGACTCCAGTAATCTGGATTAAAGCCCAGCCTTAATTAAAAGTAACATCTTCAAAAGGTCCTATTTACATTGGGTTTGCACCCACAAGAATGGATTAAAATTAAGAACAAGTTTTAATCTGTGGTATATAATTCAACCTACCACACCCTCTGTGCCATATCACCCAGACCTGGATTTCAGAATTATAAAATTAGTTCATCTGCTGTGGAAATTTTCCTTCATCCACACTTACTAACACAAGTAAATTGCCCATCTCAAATAATTTTCAATCTAGACACTAGCTTCAGACACCATTCTCTTAAAAAGAGGGGATTTTGATTGAGTTTTATTAAACACCTGTAGATATTGAAGTTTTGTCTTATAAAACTTGCAGTTCATTCCCATTTGAATTTCAAGGAATAAAGAGAAAAAGAAGAGAAGGGGGAGCAGATGTGGCTCAAGCAGTCGGGGGCCTGTCTTCTACATGGGAGGTCTTGGGTTTGGGTTCCCATGCCTCCTAAAGAATACAAACAACCAGAAGACAGCAAGCAGACAATGAGCAGAAACAATGAGCAGACAATGAGCAAACAACAAGCAGACAATAAGAAAAAACAAATGAGCAGGGAGAAGATATAGTTCAAGCAGTTGAGCACCTGCTTCCCACATGGAAGGTCCATGGTTTGGTTCTCAGTGCCTCTTAAAGAAAAAACAAACAATGAGCAGACCATAAGCAAAAAAGAAAAAAAAAAGAAAAGAAAAGAAAAGAAACTAAAAAAAGCAACAAGCAAAGAGATGAGGGAAACATCTCCGGGGGGAATAAGGGGAAAAAAAGAGGAGATGGTATCAGATAGGGAAGTGACTCAGCCTATTGCTTAGTTTCAGGAATTTTTTTAAATTGTATTTTTAACATCAGGTCTATTGAGGTAGAAGTTATATGCAGTAAATTCAACCTTTCAGGTATACGCTTTTATGAGTTACAGTTATGTAAACACCAACAAAATCAAAATATAGAGTATTTCCATCATTCCTTAAAGTTCTTTTGTGACCTATTGAAAATCTCTTCCACTATTCCCAATTCCAGACAAAGCTCTGATATATGCTCCAATAATTTTGCCTTTCCTGAATGTCATGCAAATGGAATAATACAGAATGTAGCCTTTTGTAGCTACCTTTTTTCACTTGACTTAATGCATTTGAGATTCATCCATGTTGTTGCCATAGATGCAATCAAATGACTAATTATTTAAATGTATTAAATAACCTCACAGTAACAATCTGGATAGTGCTTGCTTAACTAAACATTCCTTGTTTTGAAATATACTTTGTCTGACATTATTAGAGCCATTCCAACTTTTTAAAATTAGGATTTACATAATGTGTCTTTTTCCATCCTTTTCCTTTTAACCTATTTGTATCTTTATATTCACAGTGAGTTTCCTATAAATAGCTTATCATTTGGGTCTCTCTGTTTTCTCAGTTTTTAAAAGGGGGTGTTGAGATGCTTCCCATTCAATATAATTATTTATTTGGATGTTTTAAAACCTACTTACTTATTAGTTGTTTTCTGCTTGTCCAAATTATTCTTTGCTTCCTTTTTTTTCCTTTTTTTTTTTTTTTTGCCTTCTTCGGATTAAGCAAGTATATTTGATCTTTCTGTTTATTCCCATTATTAGATTATTAGTCACATCAATTTTTTACTGGTGACTGTGGGTTTTACAAAATACATTTTTAACTATCACAGTCTACATTTAAGTAACATTATATCATGTGATATTTAGTTTAAGAACTGTACAGTAATAAATTTCTAAACTTTATATTCCTCCTTTCTATCCTTTCTGTTATTTTGTCATACATTTTATTTTTACATATTTTACATAGATGCTAATGCATTTCTATTATTTATTATAAAACAATTAGATATGTTTTAATTTTTTATATGGGCCTTAATTTTTTATCATTATCTGTGCTCTTTTGTGTGTGTATAGATCCAACTTTCTATTTGGTATTTTACCTAGAGAATTTCCTCTATATTTTTTGTAGTATTAGTGTGCTGCAATAAATTCTCCGAGCTTTTTCTCATCCAACAATGTGTTTATTTCACCTTAACCTCTGAAAATATTTTCTCTGGATACAGAATTTAGTTTTGGCATGTTCTTTTAGTAGTTTAAAGATGTTAATCCATTGGTTTTTGGCTTACATGGTTTCTGACACAAAGTCTGGTTCCTCTGTGTGGAATGTATCTTTTTTCTAACTTTTTCAAGATTTTGTCTTTGGTTTTCAGCAGTTTCACTATGATGGGTCTAGATGTGGTTTAGTTTAGTTTTGTCTGGGTATTTATCCTGCTTGGAATTCTCTGAGATTTTGGATCTGTGGGTTGATCTCCTGGTTGAGTTTTAGAAACTTTTTGGCCATTGCCTCTGTAAATATGTCTTCTTTTCTGTTCACTCTCTCTTCTTCTTCTGCCATTCCAGTTACACATAAATTAGACCATTTAATGTTTTGCAGACCTTGGATGCTCAGTTATGTTCATTTTCATTCCCTTTTCTCTTTATGTTTTAGATTGAATAATTTATGTTGACCTCTCTTCAAGTTCAGTGAATCTTCCCTCAATTGTGTCCAGTTTACTGATGATCTTGTCAAAGGAATTCTTCAACTCTGATATCACTATTTTTTCCCTTTAGTTCTTGCATTCCATTTGAATTTTCCTTATAGTTTCAATCTCTCTGGTGCATTCTCTGTTTATGCATATTTTCATATTGCTACTAGTTTCTTAACATGTTAATTAGTTATTTTTAAATCCCTTTCTGGTAGTTTAAACAACTGTGTCATCTACTGTTCTGGTTCTGTTGATTGTTTTATCTCTTGAGAAAGGATTACTTTTTCCTTCTTTTCGTGTGTCTGGTGTGTTTTTGATTGAATGTCAGGCATTCTATGTAGAAAAATAGAGACTGGAATCAATAACACTTATGCTTAGAAATCAAGTGATAGTATGTTAGTTTGTGCCAATCATGTCAGGCATTGAGCTGTTTGGGTTTTATTTTTGCTAATTTTAACTTCAGTGCACTACAGTCTTCACATTCCTCTAACAGTGGGCTGCTGTTGACATGGGTTTAGAATGGGGACAGCTGAGGTACAAAAAGGTTTTTCTCAGTGTCCCTGCTCTCCCATCAGCTTTCAGCCTACCACAAGGCCAGAAGTAGCAGATCTCTTGTTATAAGTGTAAGATTCCAGGACAAAGATGGGTTCCTTCACCTCCCCTGGTGTAGAGGGTTTTTTCTTCTACTTTTTTTCTCCAATAGCAATATATTTTTGCTTATTTCCCGAGAGTTGGCTTCCTATCCCTCCTTCAGAGCCAAACAAATTTTGCTCCTATTCCTCCCCCAGAAACAATGCTTAAGCCTGGAAGAGAGGTTTTGCTGCCTCTTCCTTAGCAGGCTTTTGTTTCATAAGAGAAAAGAATGCCAGAAAGCAGTTCTCCATACACAGAAGCCAAATCACCTCCTTCACACCTAAAACATTGAAGGAGACTCTCTCCAGTTCTCTCCTCTTTCCCCAGTTTTTTTGCATGAGCACCCAGTAAAGACTCATGGAGAAATGCTTCTAAATTAATATAAGTTCCCTTTGCATCTGGGGCCCCATCTACTACCAGAAGAGATTTTTCTAATTGGTAGTTTTTCTGATGCATCAATTTGACTGAAGCAAGAATTGTTTAATCAAACCCTAATCTAGATATTGGTGAAAAAGGACTTTGAAAATGTAATGTAAATCCATAATCAGTTGATTTTAAAAAGGAAAATTAACCTGGATAATCAGGGATGCGGGCTGATTCAATCCATTGGAACTTCTTAAAAGTAGGGCTATGGTTTCCCCAAGAGAGAGAAGATGGTCTTCCTATGGACAGCAGTTTAGGCCCATGCCTTTGAGTTTCAGCCTGTTCATGATCTTTCCTCCCTGAAAGCCTGCCCTATGGATTTAGAGCATGCTTAGCCAGCCCTCACAATCAACTATGCCAATGCTTTGTAAAACTAGATAAAAGAGATGATAGAGATAGATAGGCAGGTAGGTAGGTAGATAGTTGGATAGATAGATAGATAGATAGATAGATAGATAGATAGATAGATAATATAAAATCTCCTACTGGTTCTGTTTCTTTAGTTGAATCCAGATTAATAGTCCCTGATTTCAATGATCTTACATTCCATTGAGAACAGATAGATAATGAACAACCAAATGCATAAAATAGCAAAGGTGATAAATAGCATGACAAAAAGTAAAGCAAGGTAAAGGAATAGAGCAAGACAGAGACTGCTACTTTATTAAATAGAGTGTCAAGTAAGACCTCTGATGATATAACCCTTGAGCAGAAAATTGAATTAAGTGAGGAAGCAATGTCATTCATATATTTGGGAGTAAAACATTTCTAGTCTAGAGAACTGCAAATGCCAAACTCATGTGGTTAGAGAATATTTAGTATGCTTTGGGGAAGAAAAGGAAGATGGAATGGCTGAAATTTATTTAGGTAGTGAAGGGGGTAAAAAGGAGACGAGTTCAGACAGTCTTCTGGAGCAGATAATGGCGGTTCTGGAAGGTCTTGGAAGGACTTTGGATCTTATTCTAAATAGGACATGAAACTATACAGTGTTGAGAAAAGTTATAAAAATGTTACAGGCTAAAATACCTGGTTGCTGTATTGTAAACAGAATAAATGGTGCAAAGCATGGAAGCAGAAAGATCAGGCAGGAAATTACTACAAAATTTCAACAGATGGTGAGAGCAGTTTGGGCCAGAATCATAGGAATGGGGAGGGTGGGAAAGCAAGAGACGAGATGAGATGAGTAGAGATGAGAGGATCTGCTGAGAGATATGGAAGAAAATTGACTCCACAAGTCTGGGTTCAGTGATGCTCCATGGCCTCTCTTCTTTAGAGAATATAGTAATCATCACACTGTCCTGTACTTGACTGTTAACTTTTCCAAATTCCAGATTCCACTCCTGGAGAGGGAAAGCCTTTCCAGCCTACAGACTGCATCTTATTCACAATTGTATCTTCAGGACCTGGTACAGTGCTCTGCAGACATTCAAAAACTTGTCTTGAATGAATGACTGGTTTTTCTTAATGTTTGCAGTTTGTAATTTAAAAATTTTATATTAATCTTTATTTATTATATTTCATATTATATATGATATTAAACATGCTATCTCATTATATTTTATTTTCATAAATTTGTTAACCATTTATATTTTATTTCCTTTACCCATTTTTACCCTTTCCTCTTTATCTACTGAGGCTTTAATGTTTTTAAATAAATTTGAATTAAATCTTCTTATATTATAGATATGAACTCCTCTGTGATATTGATAGGAATAGTTCTTATTGTTGTTTTTATTTCAACTTTGGTACTATTGACATACAGAAGTAGCTTTATTTTTTTCATTTTTATGAGATTATATCTAGTCTCCTTTTCTCTTGGTTTTCTTTAATTAAAATTGCTTTTACATCTACAGAGCAAACACATAATTTAGATCATTCTTCAAATTTTATGGTTAAATTTTTTAAAATCACCCTTTTTTCTCCTGGGATTTATTTTATATGTGATAGGAGAGGATTTGCTAAAATGATGTTTCTCTAAAATGCAAAACAATTGAAAAGGACAGTGAATTTTAACATGAGAAGCCTCTTTAACAATCTCTCAAGGCCAGAAATTGTGTTTTCTATTTGTTATTTTTCAAATGGTAACTAATGTCTTTATTGTTTCAAAAACAATACCATCTGTCCCCAGAGGCAGTATTAAAATATGGAATGATAGCATTTTTTATTTTAAAAGATGTATCAATCCATATCAGAAATTTATTTGAATTGGTTTACTAAACTAACACTATTGAACTATTTGGAGTTCAAACACAAATAGTAACTTTAGTCTTTCCAAATAAACTTGTTCCAAAGGATTCTCAAACTGACAAGCAAGAACTTTATTTTAGTGTAACCATGCTTTAGAGCTAGTTAATTTCCAGGCATTCTTATGTGTTCAACAAAGGCTATCTTGATATAACCATGCTCATTCTACCTGCAACCTAAATAAGGCTTAATTCTATTCTTTCATAGCATAACACTCATCCACTGACACGTTCTTAATTTAGCTCAGCCACAAATAATTGAACAAACTTTCTTAGCTCTCTTCTGCCTGTCAAAACTCGGCACAGAAGAACAATGTAAGAGCAAAGACAAATATATATATATATATTTATATATATATATATATAAACATAAGAAAATTCTTCAAACTTTAAAAACCAATAATAAATTAGAGGGCAAGGGTTGACTACTATGCCAAATGTAGGGCTTTACATAGTTCAGGACCCTAAATCCCTAGGGTTACAACAATCCCAAATACAGCATATTTTCTATTATTAGCACTTTCTGTTTCTAATCCTGTTACATTTCTGCTCTAATAAAAATATGGAGATTCAAAAATTTAGTATATAACATCAGAGAGTTTTCTTGTGCCACAATCTTTCAAACCCCAACTCCAGGGTCTGGTAAACAAAAAAGAAAATCAAATCCATAATCAACTTATCCTAATTTTTATCAAAATGAAAACATTTACTGAGGAAGGGAAGTGGTTGAGAAATATGCTGGAATTTCACCTTTGTCACTTTCATTTAAATCAAGTTAGAAGCACGCATGTGGCTTTCAAAGGTACAAATAAAACAAGTTAAGAATTTTAGCTGGCTTCTTAATGACTGGATTTCATCTTATAGAACAGTGACTCTTGAACCATAAATCTACCTTACATGTACGAATCTTGGCATCAGGGGACTCAGCAAGTTTAAATGGCTCTGCTCAGAAAAGATCTTTTGGTAAAAATATGAGGAATGTTGAGCAAACTTCAAATGACTAAATAAATTATCTCAGAATTCCAGCCTGTGCATTTCATAATTATACACCTTTGCATTTTGTTCAATATCTACCAAAGCAAAAGGTTTTAAAACGAATGCTTAAATTTTATCTCAGAAACTATATAAAATGAATTTAAGTGAAATAATTTTTAATAAAAGCACTTTATTTTAAAATTTAAATAAAAAACAAATTAGACCATGTATCAGAAGTGATGGCTTATACCACAGTTTAAGAATCTGCGTTGTCTAAAGCAAAAACAATATCATTTTAAAATGATGAACTAAAGACTTCATAGTGTCAGCAAAGCACAACAGGTGTTTTTTTTTTAAGCTTTTTTCAATTTTATTGATACATACTAATAAAGTATAAATCCATCCAAAGAGTACAATCAATGGTATTCGATGTTTGTACATTCATCACCCCAATCACTTCCAGAGCACTTTCATTATTCCAATAATAATGGTAGACAAAAAACAAACAAACAAAACTCATCACAAGTGTTTCTATGGAACACATTTCTTGTCAAATCTGAGCATTTGGCTTTAAAATCATGATATTCAGTTCATCACTGGGGGCTATGGCAGTGAAAGTAAAACTATAATGGTGCATTTTAAGCAGTTAATTTAAAATGCTTCTTTTGGTGGACTAAGATCTTTTCTTTAAAAAAAAATAAGTATTTTAACAATGAGTTAAAAATGCACACTAGTGTCCAGAATTCTGATTACCTTTAAAACACCGGAGTGTCATAATAATTTTAAACCACTTTCAACTGCCAAAGTCCATGTTCCCCTATTACTGTTAAGCTGAAACACTTGATAAATTTGAGGGACTCTAATAATGTAAAGCATTGTATACTGCACATGCTCATAGCTAAGCATTTCCAAATCTGAAGGCATATAAAAATTTGAAGAGCCTCAATTATTTTAAATCACCATGTGCAGAGTAGAGAAAGATTTTAAATTTTTGTAGTGCTTCACATTTTTTTAAGCACTTCAGTTTGGAAGTGAGTCAAGAAGCATTCCAACATTGAAGCTCAAGACACAATGGACTAGATGGACATTGTAAGACTCTTTAGATCTAGAAATGTATGCCTAAAAAGCAAGGGAATAGTTTTTCAAATTATACGTTTTAATAAGTGGGGATCTTTTACAAACCAAATAAATGCCCCAGTCCAATTAGAAAACAGTAAAGTAAGAGATGTGGTGCTTATGGAGGCAGATCAGGGGAGAAAATTCCAAATGGTATCAAGGCAAGGAATGGTTTTCCTTAAACACATGGCAATGTGATAGGTAAAAAAGACACAAAGCTAAGGAAATGCAAAAAGGTTCTGAAAGCAAAGCAGGCAAATTCATGTACTCCTACAGCTGAATTTTAATGATAGTGGCATTTCCCTCCTCATGCTTTTTCTTGACTCAATTTGTCCAGCAAAGCTAACTTTCTGGTTGTCTCTTGGATGAATGATTGTATGGCATTATGTTTTACCAACACTCTTGTGCCACTTTTTCTATATTGTCTTTGTTTGATTGTGGGGGAGAGTGAGCACTTTGACATTTTACACAGCTTAGAGTTCACTTTCGACATCCAAATCCTGAAAGAACCCGAAAATTTTATCTGCACAATCAGTCTATTTAAAGATGGCCTTTCTTCAACATTTCCATCTTTTCATCTCAGTAAAAAGTTATGGTCTCCTTTGTTGCCTTTGGGTGTTCACGTATTTTGGGCCTGGCATGCCCAGAAATCAGGGCACTCTTCATAATTCTGCGTCAGTGAAAATACAATGTCCTATAGTTAGTAGGGGGGAAAAAGGGTAAAGGAAAAAAAATTGAAAGAAAAAGAGCCCGAAGGCTCTGGAATAATTAAGCAAATGCAGTGACAGCTGTGGCAGGTCCTGGGCAGAACTGGCTCCACTGAGCTGAATTAATGACATCAACAGCCCCGTATCTCCATTAACATTTGATCATTAATTATTGTCCTGTGACAGTAAGAGCCTAAACCTTCTTAGGAGTGGCCTGTTATTAATCTACCTTACCTGTCCTGAACACAGGCAGCTCTCGCTCCACAGGGTGCTGACCAAGGTTGGTTTTTGTTTCTTGTTTTTTTAAAAACCTCAACTATTACTTAATTTACTTGGGTAAACAGTGATGACCATCAGGTTATGAAGTCTGCCTCGGATTGCTGGGTTGTTTTTTGGGTTTTTTTGTTTTTTGTTTCATCTAAGACCGGATATCCACTGGGTTCTGCTGCACTGATATTTTTTTTTTTTGTCAAGTTTAGAAAGGGTCAGGAGAGATGTTCTACCTGAGGAACTACATAAGGCAGCAAACAGGTAAATCATTCACCACCGTCCCCTAACCTAGACCTGTGGTGACAAGAATTCTTCAGGTTTCTTAGAATCCCATTCTTTGGACTATGATCAGTGGTTATAACAATCTTTTCAATTTTAAAAATTCTTTACTTAAAATGCTTAACCAAAGAAATAAAGAAGTTCAATTTTATGTATATATCATCAAATATTTATTCATCAAATTCTGATAATTCTTGAGACAAGCCACATTGTTTTTATTTTCCAATTAAAATGAATGGTATTTTATCTTTTAAAACTGAAAGATTCACCTTATATCTATATTTAAATATTTTTGGTAAGCCTTTAAAACTTGGCAGAAGCTTGACAATTTGATACCCATACACACACATACACAATACAGATAATCTATAAAATTGCGGTAAAAGTATTAGTGAGTAGAAAAAAAAAAAAGAATCAAATGTCCTATTAATGTCTAGCAATGCCTCAACTTCCTCTCCAAAAAAGATTTGTCCTTACCACATGGCAACTCGCTCCCTGGTGAGGGGGAAAAAAAAAATTGGGAAATGCAAACACAAACTCATGTGTTAAGTACACCATTCACGGCAGCAGACCTTAAAGTATTAGAGTGATAATTAACCTTTACCAAAGAAGACTTCATAGAAGTCCAATACATTAATTTGCTGATTGTT
>PVKH010018872.1:0-15005 GCA_004027955.1 Chaetophractus vellerosus | reverse complement strand
GAAGCTGCCATGGGCAGGGCAAGAAGCTGCCACGGACAGGGCAAGAGCCGCCACGGGCAGGGCAGGTCGCCCGCGGATGGAGCGCAGCCAGCCACCCGTGAACTGAAGCAAGCGCCGGCCATGAACGGACGCAGAGACCGCCCACAAGCAGGGAAAGCCACGCCTGCGCAGTGACCACTCTCGGCGCGTCGCCGCAGCGGGG
The DNA here is from genome assembly GCA_004027955.1 of Chaetophractus vellerosus. Lineage (NCBI taxonomy): Eukaryota > Metazoa > Chordata > Mammalia > Cingulata > Chlamyphoridae > Chaetophractus > Chaetophractus vellerosus. Next base: position 14,803 of record PVKH010018872.1, on the reverse strand, counting down.
GGAAGGGGAGATATGTAATAAAATAAATAAATCTTTAAAAAAAATAATAAAAAAAATAAAAGATACTTAGGTTATATAAATGTTACATTAAAAAATATAGGGATTCCCATACCCCCCACCTCCCACACAAACATCCTTCATTAGTGTGGCACATTAATTGCAATTGATAATGTTTCATTTTCTTATTAATTGTATTTGGTTATTTTGTTGGTTTCATTTTTTAAGAAGTTTTGGATCACAGAAGGGTTACAACTATGACAGGGGAGGATCATTGCTGTGGGGTGTCAGTGATGGGGGATACATGGGAGGAGGTTCACCTGGGGTATACCTATAAGGCATATAAATGTGTTTAGATGTTCATGGGGCATTGTCATGGTGGGTGGAGATTCACACAATAACCACAAGAATATCAAGTTCCCATCCTGGGGAGCTCTGCCACATTCTCTAATGGAACAGCAAGAATCTCCCAAATATAGGGGTAGTGACTAGTGAAAGAGGACAGTCCACTGATGGGCCTTTGATATTGATGACTGCACTTATGAACCTTTACTTTTGAAATTGAAATTCATCCTAGTATTATAGGGTGTCAAAGAGTTACCTCCTGAGAGCCTCCTTGTTGCTCAAATGTGGCCTCTCTCTAAGCTGAACTCAGCATATAAATGCATTACCTTCCCTACAGTGTGGGGCATGACTCTCAGGAATGAGTCCCTAGCACTGAGGGATTACAACCAAGCACCAACTAGAATGCAACTGGGAAAAAACTGTAGCAGTTTGATATTGTTTATGAATTCCAAAAATAGATACTGGATTAAGTTTGTGAACTAGTCTGTTCCTCTGGGCATATTAGATTGGATTGGATTCAGAGGTTTCACTTTTACTTGATTAAATAATGATTAAGGCTTCGATTGGGCCACATTAGTAGGACATTGAGTGGTGGGCAGGGACTCACAGTGAAAATGACACAGCAAAAGTGTTAGTTGGAGTTTTTAATGCTGGAGCCCTGGGAAGTAAATACACAGAGAAGCAGATGCGTGAGGAAAGAGAGAAGGCTCCATTAGACACAGCAAAAGCCCCAGGAAGAGAGACAAGCTGCTCGCCTGATAGTTTACAGCTGGCCTTGTGGCAAGAGCAGAGCAGCAGCTGAGCCCAGAGAAAAACAAGTCCCAGGAGAGAGATGAGATGTATCCCAGCCTACAGCTGATATTGGAAGAAGCTGGGACCATGGAGCCTTAAGAGGAAGAGGAAGCCTGAACCCTTGTAGATGTTGGCAGCCATCTTGCTCCAACATGTGGCAACAGCCTTTGGTGAGGGAAGTAATTTACTCTTTATGGCCACCCCAGAATCCTCAGGATTGGGGAATGAATGATGGACTAGAATAAACATACTGGTATTCTACTATAGACTTATTGTGAGTCTAGAAATGGAAGAACTTATATAGTTGATAAGTTCACTGAAGGTTCTAAAGGGAGGTAGAGGGAAAAACAGGTGTAATATGGGGGCATTTTTGGGACTTGGGAATTGTCCTGAATGACATTGCAAAGACAGATACAGGCCATTATATGTCTTGCCATAACTTACAAAATTGTGTGGGATGTTGTAAGTTAAAAAACTAAAATGTAAAGTATAATCCATGCTTAGTGGCAATGCTCCAAAATGTGTTCATCAATTGTAACAAATATACCACACTAATGAAGGATGTTGTTAATATGGGAAAATGTGGGCGGGGAAGGGAGCAGGGCATATGTGAATCCCCTATATTTTTATGTATCATTTATATAATCTGAGTATCTTTTTTAAAAAAATAAAAAATATATTTAAAAAAATGGAACATAGTCTCAGGGAATTGAATGATAGTGTGAAATGCACAAACATACATGTTATAGGTTTTCCAGAAGGAAAAGAGAATGGAAAAGGGGAAGAAAGAATATTTGAGGAAATAATGATCAAAAATTTCCCAACCCTTATGAAAAATATAAATATTAATATCTGAGAAGGACAACACACCCCAAATGGAATAAATCCGAATAGACACCTGCTATTTAGAATGTCAAATACCAGAGATAATTCTGAAAGCAGCAAGAGAAAAGCAATTCATCACATACAATGGATGCTTCATAAGACTAAGTTCTGTTTTTTCATAGAAACCATGGAGGTGAGAAGGCAATGGTATGATATATTAAAGGTTCTGAAAGAGAAAAACTACCAGTCAAGAAGTCTTTATCTGGAAAAACTGCCCTTCAAAACTGAGAATGAGTTTAAAGTCTTCACAGATAAACAAAAACTAAAAGAGTATGTCACCAAGAAACTGGATTTACAAGAGTTACTAAAGGGAGGGTTGCAACCTGAAAGGAAAAGACAGGAAAGAGTGGCCTGGAGAAGAATTTAGAAATTATAACAAATGTAGTAAGTATAACAAAAAGGGTAAAGAGATAGATAATAGTAAGATAGATCAATGGAAAGCCAAAAGATACAATGGACAAAATAAGTAATGCCTTTACAGTAATAACATTGAATATTAATAGATCGAACTCCCCAACCAAAAGACACAGACTGGCAGAAAGGATTTTAAAAAATGAGTCATCTATATGTTGTCTACAAGAGATTTGTTACACACAAGGACACAAGGTTGGAAAAAGATAGTCCAAGCTGCTATAACAAATGAAGATGGACATTATATATTAATAAAATGAGAAATTCACTGAGAAGAAATAACAATAAATATTTATGCACCTACAAGTGTGCCCCAAAATACATGAGGCACACACTGGCAAAACTGAAAGGAGAAATAGACATCTCTAATAATAGTTGGAGACTTCAATACAACATTCTCATCTTTGGATAGAACAACTGGACAAGGATCAATAATAAAACAGGAAACTTGAATAATATAAATGAACTAGACCTCACAGACATATATAGAACACTGCACCCCCAAACAGCAGGATATACATTCTTCTCAAGTGCTCATGAATCTTTCTCCAGGATAGGCCATATGTCACAAAACAAGTATGAATAAATTTAAAGAGATTGAAATTATACAAAGAACTATGTCTGATCATAAAAGAATGAAGGTGGAAATCAACAATAGGTGGAGAAAGGGAAAACTTACAATAATATGGAAGTTAAACAACATGCTCTTAAACAATTAGTGGGTCAAAAAATCACAAGAGAAATCAGTAAATATCTCAAGATGAATGAACATGAGAATACAACATATCAAAACCTATTGGATGCAGTGAAGGCAGTGCTAAGAGGGAAATTTATAGCCCTCAACACTTACATTAAAAAAGAAGAAGAACTAAAATCAAAGATCTAACTGAACACCTGCAGGAACTAGAAAAAGAACAGCAAACTAATCCCAAAGTAAGCAGAAGGAAATAAATAACTAAGATTAGAAATTGAGAGTTTAAAAAAAATCAACAAAACTAAAACTTGTTTCTTTGAAAAGAACAACAAAGTTGGCAAACCCTTAGCTAGACTGACAAAGGAAAAAGAGAGATGATACAAATAAAGAAAATCAGAAATGAGAGGGGGGACATTACTACTGACCTCACAGAAATAAAAGAGATCATAAGAGGATGCTATGAACAACTGTATGCCAACAAACCAGACATTGTAGATGAAATGGACAAATTCCTACAAACACACATACAACCTACACTGACCCTAGAAGAAATAGAAGACCTCAACAAACTAATCACAAGTAAGGAGATTGAAATATTCATCAAAAACCTCCTAAAGGAGAGTATAAACTACAATGTAAACTATAATCCACACCTAATGGCAATACTCCAATATGTGTTCATCAATTGTAACAAATGTACCACACTAATGAAGGATGTTGTTAATGTGGGAAAGTGTGGGAGGGATAGGGAGTGGGGCATATGGGAATCTCCTATATTTTTTATGTAACATTTATGTAATCTAAGTATCTTTTTTAAAAAAACTAAAAAGTATATTAAAGAAAAAAACTCTTAAAGATAAAAAGCCCAGGACCAGATGACGTCACAAGTGAATTCAACCAATTATTCAAAATAGAATTAATACAGTCTTGCTCAAATTCTTCCAAAAATAGAACAGGAGGGAATGCTACCAAATGAAGCCAAATTCACCCTAATACCAAAGTCAGATAAAGATAACATGAAAAAAGAAAATTATAGACAGAATTTTCTAATGAATATAGATGCAAATATCCTCAACAAAATACTTGCTAATTGAATCCAAAAGCATATTAAAAGAATTATACATCATGATCAGGTGGGTTTTATCCCAGGTATGTAAGGGTAGTTCAACATAATAAAATCAATATAATATATCATGTTACTAAATTGAGGAAGAAAAATCACATGATCGTCTCTATTGGTGTGGAAAAAGTATCTGACAAAATCCAACATCCTTTCTTGATGAAAACACTCCGAATGATAGGAATAGAAGGAAACTTTCTCAACCTGATAAACTGTATATATGAAAAACCCACAATTAACATTGTACTCAATGGAGAAAGACTGAAAGTTTTCCTGCTGAAATTGGGAACAAGACAAGGATGCCCACTATCAACACTGCTATTCAATATTGTGCTAGAAGTTCTAACTAGAGCAATTAGGTAAGGAAGAGAAATAAAAGGCATCCAAATAGGAAAGGAAGAAGTAAAACTTTCACTATTTGCTGATGACATGATCCTATATGTGGAAAATACTGAAAAATCTATCCACAAGAAATCACCACACTGATTGATTTTGTAATCTTGAACCACCTTTGCATACCTGGTATAAATCCCACTTGATCATGATGTATAATTCTGTAAAGCCCTCTGGTTCTGGACTTTTCATTTTGGGGAGATATTGGCTCTCTTTGTTTTTTTTTTTAATTAAGCAACTATTTATTATTATTATTATTTATTTATTATATATCCCCCCCCCCTTTCTGCTTGCTCTTGCTTTGTTCATTTTTGCGCTCTTCTGTGTCTGCTTGTCTCCACCCCATTGTGGCGACCCGCCTAGTCAGCTCACCGTGTGGCAGCCTTGCCTGCTCGCGGGCGACTTTTGCCCTGCCCACAGCGGCTTTGCCCTGCTCACGGTGGCTTGCCTTCTCAAGGTGGTCTGCCCACTCAAGGAGGCCCTGGGAACTGAACCCGGGGCCTCCCATGTGGTAAACCAATTGAGCTACAGCTGGCCCCTTGGCTCTCTTTGTATCAGGGTTTGTCCTTCCCCTTTCGTTGTCTATCTCAATCTCCCCTATGTGCTTTAAGTATTGTGATGGTTAGGCTAATGTGTCAACTCGGCCAGGTAATTGTGCCCAGCTATTAGGTCCAGCAAGCACTGGGCTAATTGAGTTTACTGCATGGATGGCTGATTACATCTGCATCAATCAGCGAGATTGAGTCAAGAATGGATGATGCTTTTATCCATTCAGTTGACTGCCATAAAAGGGAACTCATTTCAACATTCAGAGAGAATTTCCCAGCTCATCGTTTGACAGCAAACTTCTCCCAGGAACTCATCAAGGACCCTTCATCAGTCTTTCATCAGAGCCCCTGGCTTGCAGCCTGCCAGCAGAACCTGGACTTGTGTATCCCCATGGTCATGTGAGAGACTCTTATAAAATCTTATATTTTTAACAGATATCTCATGTTGATTCTGTTTCCCGAGAGAGCCCTGACTAGAATAAGTATCCATACACAAAACTGATCCAAGTTTAAGTGTATTGATTTACTTGTTGGCCCACTATCTGAGGTGGGAATACATTGTAGGAAGGACGGGGAGACTTCTTTCTGTTTCACCTTTGTTTCTGTTAACTGTCTTTAACCTCTCCTTTCAGTAGAACAGAACTGGCCCTCAACTGCCACTTCAAAATCAGAGTAGGTCCCAGAAGGCTCTGTACAAGATGAGGAAAACCACTGTCTTAGTTTGCTGTAGCTGCTGTGGCAAACACCACACACTGGATTGGCTTAAACAGGAATTTATTGTCTCATGGTTTTGGAAATTAGAAGTCCAAAATCAAGGTCTCAAAAGGCCATGATTTCTCCATGATTTCTGGTGTTGGCTTGTCACATCCTTGGGGTTACTTGACTTGCATTTCTGCCTCCATCACATGGTGATCTATCTCCTCATTCCCCTCTTGTGGCCCTTCTTTGAAAAAGACAGGCCTACCCTGACTCAATTTGGTGTCATCTAAAAAGGATCTTCAAAGTTCCTGTATTAGTCAGGCAAAGGGGTGCTGATGCTTAATACCAGAACTCTGTTGGCTTTTATAAAGGGTATTTATTTGGGGTAAAAGCTTACAGTCACAAGGCCCCAGAGAGTCCAACTCAAGGTTACTTCCTTACAAAATGCTGTTGCCACATGCTGAAGCAAGTTACAACCCTGTGAGGGTTCAGCCTTCCTCTTCCTCTTAAAGCTCTGTGGGTCCAGATTCTTCCAATCTCAGCTTTAGGCTGGCATAAGGCTCTTATCTCTTCCCAGGGCTCATTTCTTTCTGGGCTCAGCTGCTCTGTTTTCTTCACAAGGTCAGCTGTAAACTATTAGGCTCATCTCTCTTCTCCGGCCACAGGGTTGGGTGTATCTTCTCTGTGTATCTACTTCTGTGTGAGAGTCTGTTTTATCAGCCCACCAAGGGGGTGGGGACCCAACCCTGTATGCCCTAATGATGTGGTCAAATGAAAGTCCTAATTTTAATATAATTTAATCAAAGACATCTCAGCTGAATCTAATACAATCAAAGGGTATCATGCCCAGAGGAAAAGATCAGTTTACAAACATAATATCTGCTTTTTGGAATTCATAAATATCAAGCTGCCATGGTTCCTATTCACAAGAAGTCCACATCTTAACCAATAATGACATCTTCAAAGGTCTATTTACAAATGGATTCAGACACACAGGCTAAGACTTGAACATGTCTTCTGTTGGGGGCCTGACCCAATCCCCAGCTACAGAGTTTCTGATAAGATTTATTTTGTTAATAGGACATCACCCTTCCGATGGTTGCCTCAAAAGACCATTTGTTCTTAAATGTGGACTATAAAGACATATCTGTATTTCCAAGGTCCAGTATTAGTTATTAGTTGTTATGTTCTAATAATAGAGCATAATTTAGGGAAGTAGAATATTTATTCAACTACTAATAACCAGAGAAATCTGGCTGCACATCACAGTTACCAGGGAGCTTCATGAATAAATTCTGGTTGAGATTTTATGAATCAGATGCTGCAGTGTCCTAATCCATATGTTAAAAAACACCTCCCAGGGAACCGGCTGTAGCTCAATTGGTAGGGCTCCAGTTTATCACATGGGAGGCCCCGGGTTCAGTTCCCGGGGCCTCCTCAAGCATGCAGACTGCCTCGAGAAGGCAAGCCACTGCGGGCAGGGCAAGCTGCCACACGGTGAGCTGACTCGGCAAGTTGCCGCAGCGGGGGGGAGACAAGCAGACACAGAAGAATGCAAAAATGAACACAGCAAGAACAAGCAGAAAGGGGGGGATATATAATAAATAAATAATAAATCTTAAAACAAAAACCACCTCCCTATGTTGGAGCCAGGGTGTAGATCAATATTTGGGAAACATTTACCTATATGATATTTCAAGCTTGCAGAAGCTGGACATAGGAATATGAGGGAATAAAACATAGCTGAGTGACAGATTATGAAATAATTGACACAGATTTTCTTCTAGTAGCAGTGGAATGAGATAAAGAAAGATCTCCAGGTTGTCCAATCTCTGGATTGGACATTCTGGAATGAAGGGACTTCCTGGCTTAAAAGAAAGGAAAGTTTCTTGTTCAAATGCACTTAGAAATTCACTCTCAGAGTACTCACAGTGAAATAATCAAGCTCTCCTAGGCATTCTCTGTCAATAAAGCAAGAGTTGAGAGATATTATTGCAAAGTCTTTTATTCTTTTAACTGTTTTAATATTTAAATAACATGTATGAATTGATAATAACAGATTTTTTTTCCAGTTTTAGGCATTGTCTATAGATTTATCAAGAAGGAGGCTGCAAAATAATTTTCTTCTTTTTTTTTAAATTTACCGGGAGGTCCTGGGGATCAAACCCAGGTCCCTCCATATAGCAGACAGACACCCAACCATTTGAGCCACATCCACCTGCCCAAAATAATTTTCTTGCAAGACAAATACTCCACCTGAAACAGGCATCTCCTCTACCCCATTCTTCCAATGGTGTTATAATTTTGCTTGGATCCAATTTAGTGTTTACTTTATGGTGACTATGTAAATACAATTTACAGCTCAGCTCTGTGTAAAATTCTTGATGAAAACACTCCAAAAGATAGGAATAGAAGGAAATTTTCTCAACATGATAGAGTGTTTATATCTCCCATTTAAATACAATTTACAAGCTCATTTAAATACGATTTGCAAGCCACCTTTGTAGTTGCATATTTATTATTTTTCCTTTCTTGCACAACTTTTCATTCTCCCTGGAGTCTTCATATCCATTCGCTCCAGAATTTGGGGGGGTTTTGTGCTCAGAAAGCAAAGGTTTAGTGATAGTTATTAGTTGTTATTATGCTCTGATAATAGAGCATAATTTAAGGCAAAGTTTTCATTCTTTTCTGTTAGTCATGGGGATATGTAAGACTGCATTTTTCTCTGCTCTTAATTTTAATGTTTATTGTTTTAATTATAATTATTTTCTAAATACTCTAATTAGTTTTGTTTACTTATTTGATCCCACATACTTTATGGAAGGAAAATTATACTTTTCTAGGTGGTTGCAATTTTTCTCCTCAATTTTGGTTATTTTTTCCTTTGTGTATTTGTGTGTGTATGCGTGTAAAATGCAGTCTGTATTACTTCTATTTTTGTTCTAATATATTGCCAATTTTTTGTAAATATGGGTGATTAAAATAAAGCATATTCTCTTTTTTCAGGATATAGCATTAAAACAACAACCAAAAACAAAACAAATCAAACAAAACCTTCCTCCTGAACGCATATTCCGCAGGAATCGTCCCCAGGCATTCGTTTACAGGCCTGATCATTCCCGGTTTCCCTCTCCTGGGAAAGCTTTTTCATTTGTACGGACACTCTAACATCTAAGACGACCCCGCCCACCGAGGCGTTTCCAAATCTACCTATAAAATCGAAAAAGGGCGCGACCATCTTGCTCCTCTGGAGCCCTCTCCGCGCCACGTTTTCCTTGTGGAAGACGGAGTTTCTGAAAATCTGTGCAGTTTGCGCCGCGCCGTTAGCTACCCTTACAACTGCTCAGCGAGGCGGTTAAGGCGCCGATAAATGGGGATGGTTTCAGTGGTTTCAGTAGCTTTTCACTGTTCCTGGCCATATCTAGCGACTGGAGCAGTCTCCGCCACTTTCCCTTCTGTACGTCAAGACTTAAAAATGGCTGCCCCCAGCGAGCCAAGGAAAGTGGGCGCAGACATGTTATCTCCTAAGGGAGAGCAGGAAATGTCGTTGTGTAGCTGCTTAAAACGTCTCAGCTCCTCGTCGGCCGCCGTAGAAAGGCACGGAGGCTGGGCGGGTGGCCAGCAGAGGCAGAATCCACGGAAATGCAGCTTCTGGGAGGTCGCGGTGGGGTCACAGTGGGGTCAAGAGAAAGGTTAGTTTCTGGGTCTGTCCGTGAAATGGGGTGAGGGGCAGTCTATGGGTGTCCGTGTAGGGTGGAGCCATGGGGTCCGTGGAAAGAGCAAATGAGAGTCGGTGACGGAGGTGTCTATTGTTTGGGGTCAGTCACGGGGGATTCTAGTGGTCAGTTATTAAAGGCCGGTGGAGATCGACGACTGAGAGTCCCTTGATCAAGGTTTGGGGTCTTTAAAGGTCATTACTCTATATCTCGGGCTAGGTAATGAGACCTGGGATGGAGTGGTATTTGTCAATGAAAATTATGTCTGGTTCGGTTTCAGAATTTACTACGCGGCTCTGGTAGCCAGGTATGGTCAGCGTAAGCGAGCATCTGACCCAGGTTTCGGGATTAATCCGGCCAGGGGTGTTATCAGTGTTTGGGAGGCCCAGGACCCTGGTTGTTGGGTGGGTTCAGGTTCAAACTTCGACTGCAAGTGAACGGTACATTCCCCCCAGGTCTTCAAGTCCAAATCCCTCTTCAAGGACTGCTTTGCAAATCTCCTTTGGCTTCTCACATCCGCCCTTCCTCCCGTCCTGTTAGAAAGAAAAGTTGGCGAGGAGGTCAAGGATTAAGAAAATCTAAAGTGGTAAATTTTCTATTTAAGATGTGGATTCTGACCTTCTTTCTGCAAGTTTACTGTACGTGTGCATGTATACACACGTACATTTAAAATTATTTCCTTGAAGCTCATTCTGGCATAAATTAAATAAAATCTGTTACCCCGAATTCTCTTTCCCAATGATAATTTTGTTAAGATTCTGCTGTGTTTCAACTTTAGTCTTTGTTTTTCTATGCTTGATTTTCAAATTTCAGATAAGCTGCTGAAACATTGGTATAATTTGTCTCATCACTTATTTCCATATCATAGACATTTTTATGTTAAAATTTTTTGTCCAAAAATGTTTTTTTTTTAAATTTCTGCAACAGTATACCATCAAGAGGCAAACAGTCGTGTGACATTATGACTGGAATTACATTAAATACATAAAACACTTAATTGGAATTTAAGTACTTTAAAAATTCAGTTATTGCTCTTAAGACCAGGTTATGAGTCTCCATTTACCCAAGGATCTGGTTCCCTGACCCTCATTCCCACCTTGATTTTAATTTTTTTGTAATTATAAATGTTGTCTTTTTATTTTTGACCTGTTTGTTCTCTTCTTCTAATTTACTGTTACAGAAAAGAGAAATTACTTGTAAAATTTTATTTCTGGTTATCTCACTGAACTCTTTTTATCAGGAGTTTTCCCACCCCCAGTTATCAAACATAGTAAAGTTTAAAGAATGTTACAGTTGAATACCAGTTTACCCAGCACCTAGATCTTATCATTAGCATTTTATTGTATTTCCTTTATTATATATCTATCCATATATTAATTCTACCCATCATTAATCCATCTTTAAATTTTTTTAAAAATTCATTTCAAAATAAGTTGTGAACATCGCCCTCCTGGCACATTGATGTGTATTACCAACTGCTTTCTGACTCCTGGAGAGGACATAGAACTTATGTGTCTCTCCCTGTTTGTGTCCTTTTGCTGGAAATAAAGCTAGTCATAAGTGTAGTGCTTTCTTGAATTCTGTGATTTGTTCTAGTGAGTTATCAAACCTGACATTGTGGTAGGAACCCCCATATTTTTAGCCATTTGGTGAAAAGTACAGGTGGCCTGGGAACCCCTGCATTTGGAACTGGGGTCTGAAGGGTAATTTTATTAATCTTTGCTAAGATTCCTTAATCTATGGAGTCTGACCTAACTCCGGGTAGTTGGAGTCAATTGTATTGTAGTTGGCACTGGAAGTGACAGAAATCATTTGCATCCTTCCAGCCCTAAGCAACCACCAATGTACTATGTCTCTATGGATATTAGATGTAAATGCAATCATATAATTTGGCCTTTTGTGACTGACTTCTTTTACTTAGTATGTTTTTAAGGTCCTTCTGTGTAGTAGCTTATAACAGTATCTCCTTCCTTGTTATGACTGAATAATATTACATTGTATAGCTAGACCACATTACGTTTATTCATCTGTTGATGGACATTTGGGTCATCTCCGCCTTTTTGCTATTATGAATAATGAATGCTGTTATAAGCATTTGTATACAAGTTTTTGCAAGCACATAAGTTTTCATTTCTCTTGGATATATACCTGAAAGTGGAATTGCTGGGTCATATGGTCTATGTTTAACTTATTGAGGAACTGCCAAACTGCTTTCTACAGCAGCTGCACCATTTTATCTTACCCCTCAACAATGCACAGGGGTTCCAATTTCTTTGCATCCTCTCTAAAACTTATGTTTTCTTTGTAATAACTATCCTTGTAGGTGTGATGTAGTATCTCATGGTTTTGATTTACATTTCCTTGATTTCTGGTTATCTCACTGAACTCTTAGTGTTTATTGGCCATTTGTATATCTTCATAGAAGAAATGTCTAGTCAAGTCCTTTGTCTGTTTTTTTAATTGGGTTGTTTGTCATTTTGTTGTTGAGTTGTAGAAGTTCTTTATATATTCTATATATTAAGCCCTTTTCAGAGACATAATTTGCAACTATTTCTTCCTGTCCTGTAGATTGTCATTTTACTTTCTTTATAATGTCTTTTGATGTGCAAAAGTTTTTAATTTTGAAGTCCCATTTATCTATATTTCCTTTTGTTGCTTGTGCTTTTATCTCATATCTAAGAATTCTTTACTAAATCCAAAATCATGAAGATTTGCCTCATGTTATCTTCTAAAAGTTTTATTGTTTTTTTCTTATGTTTAAATCAGTGACCCGTACTGAGTTGATTTTGTATATGATGTGAAGTAGAGATCCGGTTTTATTATTTTGCACATGGAAATTCAGCTTTCCCAGCACCATCCTTCCCCATTGCATTTACTGCTTGACATCCTTGTGAAAAATTAATTGGCCATAGATATGTAGTTTTTATTTCTAGATCCTCAATTCTGTTCCATTAGTATATATGTCTATCTTTATGCCAGTATACCATACTGTTGTGATTACTGTATATTTGTAATATGTTTTGATATCAGAGAGTGTGGGTCCTCCAATTTTGATCTTCTTTTTCAAAATTGTTTTGGCTATATGGGGCCCCTTTCAATCCCTTATGAATTTGAGGATTGATTTCCTATTTCTATGCAAAAGGCTGTTGGAATTTTGATATGAATTATATTGAATCTGTAGATTGCTTTGGGTAGTACTGCTTTCTTAACAATTTAAGTCTTCCAATACTTGAACACAGGATGTCTTTCCATGTAGTTAGGTCTTTAGTTTCTTTCATCAGTGCCTTGTAGTTTTTAGTATTCAAGTCCTTCACTTCCTTAAATTCATTCCTAGATATTTTATTCTTTTAGATGATGTTATAAGTAGAATTGTTTTCTTCATTTGAGCTTCAGATTGTTTACTCCTATTGTATTTTCTATATATAGGACTGTGTAATCTTCAAACAGGGATAGCTTTACTTCTTCCTTTCCAATTTGGTTGCTTCTGTTTTTTTTTCTTGCCTAATTACTCTGGCTAGAACTTCTAGTACAGTATTGAAAAGCGGTAGTGAAAGCAGACATCTTTGTCTTGTTCCTGAAATTAGGGGGGAAGCTTTTAGTCTTTCACCATTGAGTACAATGTTAACTATGTAACAAATAAACGTCCTAAAATAACTCTCCTAAAGACAAAGTTGGAGGGTTAACACTAACATTTCAATACTTATCTAAAGATATGATAATTAAGACAGTGTGGAATTGATGGCAAGATAGATAACTAGATCAATGGAAGACAATAGAGATTCTGAAAAATGGACCCACTAGATATAGAAATCTAATTTTTGACAAAGGCAATTCAGTGGAAAATGATAGTCTTTTCAACATATGGTGCTGAGACAATGGATATCTGTATGGAACAAAAGGAACTTACTGTCCACAATATAGAAAAATTGACTCTAGACCCAAATATAAACTCTAAAATTACAAAACTTAGATGAGAAAATGGAAGAAAATATTTGTGACCTTGGGTTAAGGAAAGATTCTTTAAATGCAACAACAAAAAATTGTGATCCTTAAGTGAAAAAAAATGATAGAGTGGACTTCATCAAAATTTGGGGGAAAATTTTTAAAAATTGAGGATATTGAAAAGCTAAGCCATATACTGGGAGAAAATATTGACAAAGTATGTAGCTGATAAAGGATTTGTATACAGAATATATCAGGAGGTCTTACAACTCTCAAGAAAGCTAAAAAACCTGATTAAAAGCATATATAACCAAGGCCAACACCAATTGTTATTCAATACTTTGTAGGGAAATGCGTACATTTATTTTCAGTCTTATTTTTCCCTAATAACTATTTTTTTAAAGATTTATTTATTTTATTTATTTATATATCCCCCCCCCTTGCTGCTTGTGCTCGCTGTGTTCATTTTTGCTTTTTGCATTTTTCTGTGTCTGCCTATCTCCCCCTGCTGCGTCAGCTCACCGCGCGGCGGCTTGCCTTCGCCAGGAGGCCCCGGGAACTGAACCCGGGGCCTCCCATGTGGTAAACCAGAGCCCAACCAATTGAGCCACAGCCAGTTCCCTAATAACTATTTATTTATTAGAAATTTAGTTCTTTCATGCTGCAGTTTGATATACTGTGCTTTTAATAACTTTTAGAGCTAAATAATTTGAAACTTCCATTTTTTTCTTTATTGGTTATGAATTATGTGTCTTTTCATTTCCAAATGTATAGATTTTTATTTCTGTTTTCATAATTTTCTATGGACTTTCCTTTGTTGTTTCTTTCATATAATGGTGATTATTGAACATGGTCTGTTTGGTAATGACATTTAGAATTTGTGGAAAAATTTTTTGTGACTTTGTATATATATATGTGTATTTTCTCTAACAGCAGTCTGCCTCTGGTGAAAGGATCTAGATACTGAAGGCACCAAGAATGATTACAATGTCCTGAAAATTCTTAAGGGTGAAAAGTGCGGTAGCAACTCCAGCTGTTCCTGAATGAAAGCCTTGTTATTTGAAGGAGTACACCTGGAATGCCTCTGAGGCATTGCATTCACTGCCTTCTGCCCATGGCTATTACATTATTTGGACTGGACAACATTCCTTCAGTGGTATTTCAAGAAAACAAGTTTGAAGGGTCTACTGCCTCAATAGAAGTGCTTCTAGGATTGAAGAGGGAGGGACCTTATGCAATACCGGGTCACAGGAGAAGTAAG
>PVKH010018871.1:0-15004 GCA_004027955.1 Chaetophractus vellerosus | reverse complement strand
AATTAAACGTCAGAAGAGGTTCTTATATCAGAATGACTCAAGCTATTGTTTTTAAGAGAGGAGCCAGTTTTTAAGTCAGAAAATTTTGCAATATATGTGTTAGAAAGGAAAGCTGTGAATGGAAAATAAATTCCCCTACACATTGCAGATTGGGAAATGACCATGTAGTCTCTCCAGGAATGTGATGAGCCTGCATTTCGAGTACTACTTTCTCTGCCAAAAGTCCAAGCTTCCCTTTTACTGATTTCCCCTCAAATAGATAATAGACAACTTTGAATCCTAATTATGGGGACAACTTAAAAAACATTCCATTCTCATCAGATCGATTCCAAGTGAACAAATAGAACACAGTGAACTTTACAGGGCCATGCGACAGGCAGGGCAGCTGGCACCAGACTCAGCATCTCTAAGCTTCATCATAAGACAGGACCAGGCTTCCTAAATTTTAGATATGAAGAAAAATGAGGGACAGAGGTCCAAACCAAGAAGGTAAAGACAACCCTCCAGAAGATATAAGCACTTGCTCTCTCACTCCTAAATTTCTATCATGAGTAGGGTATATGATTGGTACAGGAAAAGGTTGTGCTGGAAAAAAGTAAATAGCTAAATGGATGAGAACCTTCCTCACAGCCCACATTCCACCAGCACTTCCTGTAAACCAGAGGGCTGTCCCCTTGCTTATGCTATCTCAATCCCTGCCTTAAAGAGAGAGGCCTACCGGGGCAATTTCTCTCACGATTCACATCGTAGTTCCCTTCTTTTTTGCAAGGACTCATAAAAAGAGAAAGAGACACAGCTCTTTTCATGTAATTGTGGGCAGCATCACATGGTTGAAAACACATGAGAAGTGCAATCCGTGGCCTTGGATTCGAGTCCAGGTAGGGCACTTAATCTCTCTGAGACTCAGTCGCCACAGCTGTAGCCAGGGATTACTAATCCCCACACAATGGGAATATCTTGAGAATTAAAGATCCTAACCTAAACCTGTGGAAATGGTGTGCAAATGTTGATCTAGAAAGGACCCTCTGGAAAGCCATCTTAGCCATGCTTCTAGCTCTCAGCAGGATGACACCTCAGTTTTCCTGAACATTGGACTGAACACAACCAAGTTCAGGTTAAAAACCTACAATGGAAAGTTCCTGATAGCATTCCAAATGCATGAATCCAAATCTTTCATATCATAGCTTAAGTCTTCATTCCTTCATCCTCATGTTAATATAGATGGAAAAGTTTCTATAGAACGAATGGCCTTTCTGTAGCATCACTCCTCAGCCATTTCTTTTATAGATGGAATTCTGCCTAAGAATGTAACCTTTCCTTAAAATCATGCCTATGGGTATTTGTGATGCCTCCTCCAAACCTCTCCAGCTCACTTTATTGTGGATCTGGAATTTTATAAGTGTGGATCCAGTTCTCATTATAGTGTGTTATTTTTTGGTTCCCAATTGTGATTCTCTCAGACTTTTTATACTACAGACAGATCATCCGTTCCTTATCTTCTGGAACCCCTCAATCTTTTCCTGCCATCAATATATATGATTATTTTATCTTGTATTCATGTATTTTTCTCTACCCTTGATGTAATTTTCATAGTTGGATTTGCCAGTTTATCAACAACAAATTATAATCTGTGTGTATATTCCAAGGTCTCTGTCCCATGTGTCTTAGTGTTAATTGCAAAACTAATGAGGGGTTCTCCCATTCCATCCTCTAGGTGTTAAGTAGTATGGGGCTTGGAATACCCTGGGAACAACAGATGTTATGCAATTTTAAATCGGTATTGCTCTTTTGAAAATTCCCCACTTGTTTATGCATTTCTCATCACGCATATGGCCATGTACTTTAGCTTATATAGTCTTAGTTTTTAAAGTATAGTACATAGTCCAGAATAAACATTGCCCTGGGGCTACACTTGTGCTTTTCGCAGGCTGAGTTTTTTTGTCAGAGAAGAGGAATCAATCGTCCCGACCAGGTCTAATGCTCTCAAAGCTGTGCTGGTGGCTAGCCAGGATTTTGTACTCTTTGAGGCAAAGTGAGTTTTTCTGAGGTAGACGAAGAGTTAATCTTCAACAAAATAGAATAAATACAACAATGATTCTTAAGGCCTCAGAACCCTTTGCTTTGAGTGGAACCTTTACTCATATTCAGAAAGAAAGGAGGGTGCCTTAGGCGGAAATAGCCATCTCCTCATGAGGGGATGAGCTAGGGGCTGGTAACTATTGTCTTAGGATGAGAACAGGGGAAAGACATCCTTTCTCCATTTCCTTCCTTGACCTCTCACTGCCACCTTCTTGTTAATAAATGAAATAAACTTTGATTTATTAATTTAGTCAAAGTCTCAAGCACCAAGTGAAAAGAAAAAAAATGGCTGCCATGGATGCCACAGGGGCAGTGTTTTAAGTCAGTTGCTGGCCTGGTCAGTTGGCCTTCCACGGTGGTAAGTGATGCCCTTCACAGGCTTTCAGACCAACTCGACAGTACAACAGCAGAGGTAACAGCACAGTTTATTGGGAGAGAATTATTAAATCATGAGATTTCCCACTCAGGTCTAAGTTATTGACCTCACACTTTGAAACCTGGAAAGGGAGTTTGAATTTCCATACCAAAGTTTATGTCACAATCCAAGTTAGGCCCAGAAAGAACCAGATTTGGAAAGAGAGGTGTACCAAAGTCCTGCCTCACTGAATCTTGGTAGCATTTTTTTTGGTAGCATTTATGTATTCTCTCCCTCAAAAAAGTTTCTTACAACCCACAGTAAAATCATCAATATGTCAAGAGAGGCACTTTTCTCCAGTCTTACTCTTCATTTCCTCCTAGCCAATTGACTCCTTTTTCTAAATGAACTAAAAAATCATATTTTCCCCATCTTCAAGATTCATTCTAATGACTAGAGCCTTCTACTACATTTAGACCAGATCTTCTCACTGAAATGAACCAGGACATTATTTTTTAATAAGTGCATTGCATGTCTGAAGCAGCTCTCAACAGAAAAGCAATTTCTATAAAATAATCGCTCACTGTGCCCCTCATAGGTTCAATGAGCTGAATGATACTCAGGAGGCTGAAAAGGAGCATTCTCTTTTGTAAGGGAATACATTGAGATGTTGCAAAGTGAAGTAACATGCTTTAAATTGGGCCATTCAGTAACTAGTGAATATCTAATATGTATTAAATAATACGGGAGTTACAAAGAAAATGTAAGCATATGACGCATCCTCTTCCCTCATGAGATTGCATTCGTGCTGGAAGGGGGCAAGGCTGATGTGCGCGAATAACAAGAAAAAGAAAACAGTGTCACAGAATATAATCCTATGGCAGAGAAATCGATGTTAGAAAGAAGAGTTAGCTGTTGCACGTGACAGAGGGGTGGGGGGATTTAAATGATCTCTATGATTCTGTAATTCCAGAGAGGAACTGATCAAAATGGGCCAGATCCTATGGGCAGAACTTGAGACAAAGCTTAAGTACTCCTGGTCCTATTTAATGCCTGCGCTGTCTCTTCCTGCATACTTGCGGGAAAGTATATGCACTTCCATATACTCTCACAGCCCCCTCCTGTACTCAACCAAGTTCATACTCAACAACTAAGCTTTAGGAAGGGCGATATGGGAGTCACAGCCTCAAGTGTCCAGGGAGGCTAGTTGCGTGGACCAGGGAGACATCACTTTCTGAAGGAGGCTATGTCTTCTTACATTTGGTTGATAGAGGTCATGTTGCCAGAACTCTCTGCTTTTCAAGATAAATCATAATCACAAATTTTTATGTGAAATCATGAGTTTAAGTCTTGCCAACGAGCTTGTGACTTTGTGACCTCTGTTTTAGGTAATTCTAATATTTATAATGGTGTATATTAGACTAAAATTTCAAGAGGGAACATGTATGATTTAGCAATCAAGGGCGTCTCAGGCTATAGGCCATTATCCCTCTGGGCTATTATATTAATACAGGTTATCAGTAAGTGATTGTGGAGGGATTATTCACCTCACTCAGCCTGCCCTGAAGAATCCTAAGGGGCATCTGTGGTGCAGCTAGTGTTGAGTTAGAGAATATTCTAAGGCTGTTTGGCCCACAGCTATGATTCATTATAATGCATGGAACTGTCCAATATCTGAATGACCTCAAGTTAGAGATTTCTACCTTCACAAAGGCAGGCATATGCCAAGTCACATTATGTTAATAATAATAGAAGAGTGGGTTTTCCCCAAGATTCCAAAATACTCCAGGGAGAAACATGAGCTTTGAAATAGCTGTTAGCATGCCCCTTGGAAAATGGTTATCATTGTGCTGTAATAACCAACTCAATCAATTAGCATTCCTTGTAATGAATAGTCCTTTCCAATCCTCGGTGTCATTGCAATAGTGCTTGGCAAGAGAAGCAGGAACCAATACCAAAAATGCTGTGCTATCTCTCCTGGGGTGGTCAGCTTCCCAATACACGCACTGAACGAGAGTACATCTGACGTGAGGCTGGTAGTTACACAGCAAGCTGCTTAGAGCAAATGCTAAAGGTTCACTATGAACGGCAGACTAGGAACCAGCTCTCCTGCTGCTTACTCTCTTTTAGCTTGCGAAGCTGACCTCCCTGTAGCTAATTGGAAATGCATATAGTATATGATTTATTTTAGGGGCAAGGAGATCGGGGGAAACTCCATTAAAGAAAAGAATAATTGAACCCAAGTGCTGTAAGATTGGGGAAGATGTCAATTATCTTGTTTTGTCTCTTTCTTCTGGAAGGGCCTATTACTACCATGTAATTTATGGGCCTAGAGAGAGTCATAAAACCATGGAGAAGAGGAAACAGATGAATTCAGGCTATTAAACAACACGAGGCAGGGCTTATGGATCTTTATCCTTTATTCTTGAAGGAGCTGACTAATAGGCCTAAATATAAGGTAGAAGAAAAGAGCATTGATGAACTCATTTTAAAGATGTTCTGTGATCTTTATACGAGTTTTTACTTACAGAGAAAACATACCACAACCACCTTAGCCTTTTCTATGGAATTTTTTGTATTCAGTGTTTTCATATCCTTGACAGTTGAATTTAAAATGGACTACAGTGCAAATACGGTTTGATTGCAGGGCCTGGAAAAGGGGCAGGCATTTCATAGACTTGAAAAGAAAAAGCAGAAAATGAAATACTGTTCATCTCCCCATATCCATGCTATGGAATCCTAGAAGGTCTTTTGTAGACAAATCTCTCCATTTTCCAATCCATCTCCTCAAGAAGGGGGCTTGGAGAGCAGGTCCCGTGAGGAGGAGGGAAGGGAGTGTATTAGCTTCTGCAGCCTCCGTGCGTGGAGCCAGAGAGCATAAACCAAATCATGTCCAAGAGAGAATCCCCACAGCCAGTGCAAATGAGCAGCAAGGGTCCAGGGTTGCAGAGACAGGGGGAACCAAGAGGAGGACTTGTGGGCTGAGCAAGGGAAAATGGAAGGCACATCTGTGCAAGGCTTGCGACTGCGGATTATTGCTCTTAGCAGCATGTTTTCCAGGCAGTGGAGTCATCCAAAGGAAACAAGACAGATGGAACACTATTTGGGAGGCTCTCCTACCACCAGGACTATTGCATGCCTCTCTTTTACAAAACCTGCTCTAAATTCACTTCCTCCAGCAAGATTTTCTCACAGTCCCCTCTATTTTACCCAAATGTTTATTCTTTGTCTTTTCAAAATGAATATATCTCATATGTGTCACATAAATTTTTGCCCAATTGAAAGGATTTGATTTATATGAGCAAGAGTGAGTTAGCTTCTGTTATGTTATTGAACACAATTATTCCAGCTTTTTCTGTAGTGACGTATCTTTATCCATTGAGGATCCAAAAGCATTTGTTAAAAAAAAACAACTATTATTCGAAATAAAAACATAACAAAACAAAATGAAAGTATATTATACAAAAAGTAATTTTTTCATTTCTAAAACCATGTGCTATTTCATTCTTGCATTTAAATTTTATTGTTATTCAAAGTATCAAATGATATCATGTAAGCCAAGCATTGAAATACCTCTCTTTTTCCTTTGACAATTAAATGAATATTTATTAGGTTTCTAATATATTAAACATAGGTTTTTAGTCTGTAAATTAGGTGCATGGGCACATATACATATATATGGTGACTTTTCTTCAAAAGTCATTTAGGTGTTAATTCTAAGTAGTATAAAGTTACCTTTTAAAAAAGCAAATACATACTTCTCTACTAGATTATGTTCCCTGAGGCCAGTTGAAGGAACATGTTGTACTTTTTGCATTGCCAAAATCTGGTAAGTAAGATTCTAATTAAAATATGAATTATTTAATGAATTAATGAACATTTGTGATGGCTTCGTTGAATATGTGAGCATGTTCTTCTGTGTGTGTGTACATCTTCGTATGCTTTTGGCTTCCTTTCCCGCCTTTGAACTCCCTACATCTCAGCCATACTGAATTATGCATTGTTACCTGTGTAACTTCCATCCCTTCACTCTTCATTTATTTGTTCAGAATTTCTTTCCGTCATTCAGTCAGTCTTTGAGTCATTATCCATTCTGTGATAGATAATTACGCTAGGCCCTAGATATGCAATAGTGAACGGACACTGTTACTCTCCTTGTCTTAATGGAAAACAGAATCTAGTAGAAATCTGTTTAGTTTGTTAGGCTTCCCAAATGGAATATACCAGAAATGGGTTGGCTTTTAATGGGGATTTTTTAACTTACAAACTTACAGTTCTGAGGTCATGAAAATGTCCAAAACCAGGCATCAGCAGGCAATGCTTTCTCCCTGAAGACCAGCTGCCAGCGGTCCTGGACTCCTCTGTCACAGGGCAAGGCACATGGCGGTGTCTGCTGGCTTCTGCCTTCTCTTCTGGGTTTTGTTGCTTTCAGCTTCTGGCTTCAGTGGCTTTCTCTCTGTCTACCCCTCCATTTTCATCCTGTTTATAAAGGACTCCAGTAAGAAGGTTAAGACCAACCTTGGGCCATACCTTAATTGAAGTAACCTAATCTAAAGGCCCTTACCTGAAGTAACTTAATCAAATGTTACCACCCACAATAGGCTCAACCCACAGGAATGGGCCAGCTTTAAGAACATGATTTTCCGGGATATATACAATCTCAAACTGCCAAAAAATGCTTGAAATCAATCAAATAATCAGGCAAATAAAAGTGAAATTGCCACTAAGATGAGTTATAATGGAAAGGAGCACCATGCTACCATGTATCCCTCTAGTAGGGGATTTTACCTAGCCAGGGAAGGCTTCCTGGAAGAAGTAATGCTTGTGCTGATATCATGAATGAGTAGGATTTAACTGGGCAGGAGGGAGGACAGAGTGTTCCGGGCAGAGAGCATGTCATGTGTGAAGCCCATGGTGGGATGTGCCGTGGCAAGCTTGAAGGCCTGCAAGGAAGCCAAAGTAGCTTAAATGAGCGAGATAGAAGGAATGTAGTGCAAGCCGAAGTTACAAATGTAAGCAGGGGACTAACCTTGCAGCATTATGTGGACCACATTAAAGAGACCTTTTTTTTAAAAAAAAAAAAAAGCATAGACTGTAATTATGTTAAGTATTCATATAATTTTTAATGAATAAATTTACATATTTTGCGGAGTGGATGTAGCTCAAGTGGTTCAGCACCTGCTTCCTACCTACAAGGTCCTGGTTTTGATCCCTGGTACCTCCTGAAAACAAACAAACAAGTAAACAAACAAATGAAGAAACCAGCTCTCATTGGGGAGCAGATATAGCTCAATGGTTGCATGCCTGCTTCCCACATAGAAGGCTCTGGGTTCAATCCCCTGTACTGTACTCAAAATTATTTTATTAATGGGATGTGTGTTCAAACATGATTGGAGACTATGACATGGACTACCTGTTTTGTTTTTTTTTAAGGGAAAGAGTTTTGGATTCAAGTTCTTTTATGCCATGATTTGTTTCCAAAAGGCACATAGGTGTTTGTTTTATAAGCATGTTTATATATCTAGATATATCTAGATATATCTAGATATACACACTACTTGTTTTCATTTTATTTTGGTCTATTAAATTTTTTACAACAACATGCCTCCTTCCTTTTTCCCCTATCTCCCACCCCTGGTGACTCTAATCTGCTTTCTATCTCTGTGCATTTCTATTCCCAATCATCTCTTATAAGTGATATCATATCATTTTTGTCCTTATGAGTATTGCTTATGCATTGCTATTTCTAGCCATCTCTTATAAGTGACATCATATAATTTTTGTCCTTATGAGTATTGTTTATTTCACTGAATGTAATGTTTGCCAGATTATTCCATGTTGCAGCATGTCCCATAACTTTTCCATTTTTCTTATGGTCAAATAATATTTCAGTGTGTGTATATACCACATTTTGCTTATCTATTCATTTGTTGAAAGACAATTGAGTTGTTTCCAGTTTTTGGCTATTGTAAATAATGCTGCTATAAGCATCGGCATAAACGTATCTCTTCGTGAATCTGTTTTCACTCTCTTTGGGTATATACTTAGAAGTGGTATTGCTGGGTCAATTGGTAATTCTATATTTAACTTTTTGAGGAACTGCCAAATTGCTTTCCACAGTGCTTAAACTATTTTACATGCCCACCAACAATGCCTTAGAGTTCCAATTTCTCTGCATCCTCTCCAAGCTTGTTATTTTCTGTTAAAGAGTTTTGTTTTTACTCTTAGAGTAATGGAAAGCAAGAGCAATGAAAGTACATGATCAGTTTTATGTTTTGAAAAGGTCACTCTTGCTGCAATGTAGAAAATGAAGTGAAAAAAAAAACAGAGAAGATGTGGTTAGACTAGTTGTGAAGCTATAGCAGTAGTCCAAGTGAGAGATAGTAGTTAGACTATGGTTTAGACTATGGTGGTAGTGATAGAGATGGAGAAGAGTGGATGGATTTAAAAATATGGAAGAGGTAAAATAAATAGAGCATGGAGATAGGCAAGCTATACAAAGAAATAAAATGAGAGGAGCCAAGGGTGATCTCTAGATTTCTGGCTTGCACAACAGGGTGGATACTGGTGCGTACCCTTGATGAGATAGAGGAACACTATATTTGACAGGAGATTTCAGGTTTAGATTTTTTGTTTGTTTATTTTTTTATTTCGGAGGTATCTGGGATTGAACCTAGGACAATGTACATGGGAAGCAGGCACTCAACCACTGAACTATATCTGATCCTCAATGAGAGTTGGTTGTTTCATTTGTTTGTTCAGTTTTTCAGAAGGTACTCGAGATCAGACCCAGGACCTCATACATGGGAAGTAGGTGCTCAACCACTTGAGCTACATCTGCTCCCCTCAAGTTTAGTTTTGAACATGTTAAATTTGACAGTCTTCATAATATCCAAGAAGAAATGTTGAGTAGGTAATTGGATTGTAGAGCCACGTGGATCTCCAGCTCAGAAATGAAAGCATAAGAAAATCCTCTGGAGGAAAATAACATCATTCAGAGCTATAGATTATTACCTTTTTCATATACAGTATTTAATACTCAATTATATATATCCAAGAAGATAAGATTTGACTCAAGACTAAGAGAAAAACCAGACAATAGAAATAGACCCACAAGATGATTCTGGGTAGATGGCAGTGACTGCACAGATTTTGAATCCTTTCAAATGTTTACATTAAAATAGAAAGAAATAAAAATCAAAAACCCATGGACAATATTTAAAACAAAATAGATGAAAAGTAATTTCCATTTACCTCCAAGTACAAACTGCTGAGGACAAGCCAACAACAGCCACAAAACATGCATGATATTAGCATCTATATAAGAAAAAGCTAAGGAAAGCAATTGGTTGTCTGACCAACTGAGAACAGGGGAATTCCAAAAGAGCAAATAGGTTTTCACTGGAAATAATTGTGGGTAAAATGAGAATAGCACCTAAAACTCGGTTTTGCCCACTCCAAAAGCAGATAAGTGCAAGGTGCCAATGGTAAGAAGGTCCAAAGAAGCAGTATAGCCTCTGGGAACTCTTTAGCATCAATAGCTGCTATTATCAAAAAAGAAAGATACCAGGCATTATGTGTCTTCTGATGAAAGAACACAATATCACCCATAATCTTGCCACCGGGATAGAACATCAGTCTCATCAACATCTGAATCTATCTGCCAAATTTCCAGAAGAATATTTTGAATTGCATCATGAATATCCAACTTATAAAAATAACTCAATGGGAATCTTGACAGGTTAAATGCCCCTGGTTCTTTACACCTAAATTGTAAGAAAAATAAACAAGTAGAGAGAATATTTGTGGATGTAAAGAGCCTCAAATGACAAAAATATTTTTTAAATGGGAAGACTAAACTATAGCAACAAGAGACGTGCACTTGGGTGACATTGTGGCTGACAAAAAGATGTCTGGAAATGCTTTCTTACTCTGCTTATTGGGAAGGGTCTATATTTCCTCTTCTTGAATGTACATTGACCTTAATGACATCTTTTAAAAAAATAATAGCTTTATTGGGATATAATACACAGACCATAAATTCATCCTCTGGAAGTGCATATAATTCAGTGACTGTTAGTATAGTCACACAATTGTGCAATCATCACCAGCACCTGATTTTAAAACATTTCCATTACCCTAAAGAGAAACCCTGTTAACCCTTAAGCAGTCATTCCTCATTTCCACTGCCTTCTAATCCCTGGCAACCATTGTCTCTATAAATTTGCCTATTCTGGACATTTCATATTAATGGGATCCTATAGTATATGCCATTTTGTGATTGGTTTCTTTCAGTTAGCATAATGTTTTCAATATTCATACATGTTGTAGCATGTATCAGAACTTAATTTCTTTTTATGATTGATTAATATTCCATCGATGTATATACTGCATTTTGTTTATCCATTCCTATGTTGATGGACATGGGTTATTTCCATCTTCCGGCTATTATGAATAATGCTGCTATAAACATTGGCATACAAATATATGTATGAGTCCCTGTTTTCAAAATTTTGGGGTATGTACCTAGGAGTGGAATTGCTGGGTCATGTGGTAATTCTATGTTTAATTTTTTGAGGAACCACGAAACTGTTTTCTACAATGGCTGTACCATTTTACATCCCCACCAGCAATGCACATGAGTTACAATTTCTCCACATCCTTGCTTTTTGTATTTTGTTTGTCTGGTTGTTCTTTTTTTTATAATAACCATCTTAGAGTATGTGAAGTAGCTTCTCACTGTAGTTTTGATTTGTATTTCCCTAATGGCAAATGATGCTGGACATTTTTTCTTGTGGTTATATGTTTTCACATGCCATTTGTATATCTTCCTTAGAAAAAATTTCTATTCAAATCCTTTGTCCATTTTTAAATTAGGTTATTTGCTTTTTTATTGAGGTTTAAGAGTTCTTTATATATTCTTGATACATGTCCCTTATCAGATATATGATTTTCAAATGTTTTCTCCAATTCTATGGGTTTTGTTTTCGTTTTCTTGTTGGTGCTTAACGAAACACTTTGAACCAATAGAATGCAGCAGAAGTGATGCTGTATTACTTGAGGTGAGGTCAGAAAAGGTCTTCTAGCTTCTTCCTGGCTCTCTTAGGATGCTCACCCTGAGGGCTGCCAGGCACCATGATGTAAGAAGTCTTACTACTCTATGAAAAGCACGTGCTTCAGTGGATAGGTTGGCTGAGTGACCACCTGCCAGCCAGTATCAACTGTCAGTCATGTGAGTGTGTTCCCTTGGATGCCCATCCCAGTAGAGTCTTAAGGATGACTGTAGCTTCAGGTGATAACTGACTCTATCTGCATGAGAGCCTCCAAAGGAGAACTACACAGAAGGCTCCTTCCAGATTTCTGACCCACAAAATTGTAAACAGAATAAAATAATTGTTTTTAAGCCACTGAGTTTTAGATAATTTGTTACGGATTGATGATAACCAGAGCAGGTGACAAAACTATAAACAAATATAAAGAAGTAGATTTCTATAAGTTAGGATTACATGTGTGTGTGTTTCCTGAAGGGAAAGGAGCCAGCAGCTGTTGATAAGAACACATGGAAGGTCTTCAGGAATAAATGGCAAAGTTCAATTTCTTGATATGGGTGGTAGTTCAAAGATGTGTGCCTTACAGCAAATCATTAATCTATACGTTTGTTACTGTATACGTTTTATTTTACAACATTAAAAAAGAGGAAGAAGTTGAAAACATGTCCATGCAAAAATTCTACACATGATTGTTTATAACAGCTTTATGCATAATTGCCAAAAATTGGAAGCAACCAAGATGCCTTTCAAGAGGTGAATGGATAAACAAGCTATGGTACAAACATACACTGGAATATTATTCAGCAATACAAAGAAATGAACTATCAAGCCACAACAAGACAAGGAAGAAGCTTAAGTGCATATTGCTAGGTGAAAGACACCAGTGTAAAACAGCTCCATACTCTATGATTCCAACATAGGATATTCCAGACAAGGAAAACTTATAGAAAGTAAAATATCAGTAGTTGCCTTGGGCTTAGGTTAGGAGGAAGGAGGGATAACTAGGTGGAGCTCAGGACATTTTCAGGGCAGTGACACTGTTCTGTATGCTACCATAACGGTGGACACATGACATCACACATTTGTCAAAATCTGCAGAACTGTAGGACACAAAGAGTGAGCCCTAATGTAAACTGCAGACTTCAGTAGCTAATATTGTATTAATATTGCTTCATAAATTGTAACAAATGTACTACACTAATAGAAGAAGTTAATAATAAGGGAAATTATGAGGGGGGGGGTAGTATATTGGGAACTCTCTACACTTTCTGCGTAATTTTTCTGTAAACCTAAAACTTCTCTAAATATAAAATTTATTACCAATTTTTTAAAAGAAGAAGAAAGAAATAGAACCACAAAAGATCCAGATAATAGAGTTATCAAGCCTGGATTTCAAAATGACAGTGACCGAATATGTTTGAGGAATTAAAAGACAAAATGGAAAATCTCATTAGAGAACTAGAAACTATATAAAAAGAAAGAATTAAATGGAAATCCTAGAAGATAAAAATACAATAACTGAAATTATAATTCAGTAGATAGATTTAACAGCAGGTTAGACACAAGCTGAAAAGAGAAGTCTTGGAATGAAAGTTGGGTTAGAAGAAAATATTCAGACAAAACCAAGAAGAGACAAAAGGGTGAACATTTCAGAAAAGAACACAGGAAACATCTGACATGACGAAAAGTTCTAATACATATGTAATTAGAGTCCCTAAAAGAGAAGAGAGAGAAAATGAAACTGACATAATATTTTAAGAGATAATGGCTGAGAATTTTCCCAAACTGATAAAAAACAAACATGAATTCAAGAAATGCTATAAAAACTAAGCAAAATCAATATAAAGAAAATCATACCCAAGTGCTTTACAACAACCTGCTAAAAATAAGACAAAGAGAACATCTTAAAGTAGCTGAGGAAGGGAAAAGGCATTTCTTTCAAAAGAGTAACAATAAGGCTGTCAACTAGTTTCTCAACTAAAAAAAAAAAAGTAAGCCAGAAGAAAATGATTATATTTTCAAAGTGCTGAAAGAAAATAACTTTACCTAGAATTCAATATCCAATGAAGAAGTCTTAAAAATTAAGCTAAAATATATTTTCAGATAATTTTTAAATGGAGGCAATTAATCGCCAGCAGATCAATAATAAAATAAATATTAAAGGGCATAATTCTTGGAGGAAAATTATTCCACATGGCTGTTCAGAGATGCAGAAAGCAATGAAGAGCAACAGAAATGGTAAAAAACATATATATATATATATAATAGGGGTTAATATAAGTGACTATAGACAGTAAAAATAAATAATATTCATGTCTTATATGGTTTAAAATATATGGAAAATTTGAAAACAACAGTGCATAAAATGGGATGAGGTAACTGATG
Source organism: Chaetophractus vellerosus (assembly GCA_004027955.1). Taxonomy (NCBI): domain Eukaryota; kingdom Metazoa; phylum Chordata; class Mammalia; order Cingulata; family Chlamyphoridae; genus Chaetophractus; species Chaetophractus vellerosus. The sequence continues at coordinate 1,135 of PVKH010018871.1, read as the reverse complement.
TTTAAAAAAACTAAGACATTTTCCAGGAAGTGGAAAAAGTAGTGATTTATATAAGATTTTTAAAAATTAAGTATGGGTGTTATATGTAGACACTACTAAGAGATAAGGTGAGCACTAGCTATAATAAATATACTTAATCTAAAAGTGGTAAGAAAAAGAATAAGCACTGAAAAGATGGGCCAAATATAAAACAAATGGTAATTATATTAAATTTCAGTGGACTATATACTTCAATTAAAAGGCAAAAATATTCAGAATTGATAAAATTATATGCTGCTTACAAGAGACACTTCTTAAATATAAAGTCACGAGAGGTTGAAAGTAGAAGGATGGCATAGGATAAGTTACACAAACTCCAAACAAAAGAAAGCAGGAGTAGCTGTACTATTATCATACCTAATGGACACAAAGGCAAGAAGCATTACCAAGATTAAGAAAGATGAGGAAGACAGACATATTTTATGTTCATACATATCTAATTAGCAAAAATTGGCAGAACTAGAAGGAGAAATAGAAAAACTTGAAAGCATCTTGAGAGATTATAATAGACTTTAACACCCCTCTCTTGGTAACCAATAGATGCAGACAAAAATCTGTAAGGATATACAAGATCGGAATAATATGATCAACAAACTTGACCTCACTGGCACATATAGAGCACTGACTTCCACAACTAAAAAATACACTTTCTTTTCAAATTCACATGGAGCATTTACCAAAATTGAAATGTAAAACAATCCTAACAAACTACAATGGACTGATACCATGCAGAGTATGTTCTCTGAAACACTATGGAATTAAGGTAGAAATCAATAACAAATTAGACCATCTCCAAATATTTGAAAATTCAATAAATTCTAAATAGTACATGGGTAAAATAAAGGATCACAAATGGAAATTAGAATGATATAAAATTACTACATACAAAATGTATAGGATGTTACTAAGGCCACTTATAGGGACACAAAGTTTGGTTTTTTTTTTTAGGTACTGGGGATTGAACCCATGACTTCGTACATGGGAAGCAGGCACTCAACCACCTGAGCTACATCTGCTCCTCAGGGACACAAAGGTTTTTGTTTTGTTTTGTTTTGTTTTGTTTTCAAAGATTTATTTTTTATTTTATTACATATTC